>JAVJIF010017729.1:0-66668 GCA_038442645.1 Agave tequilana | reverse complement strand
GACACTCGAGATGTCGTCAGGGCGAGGGTCCGATATAGGCGGTTCTATGAGTAGTAGCCAGGGCGAGGGCTTGGTGCATGCTGTTGAGACACTCGAGATGTCATCAGGGTGAGGGCCCAATATAGGAAGTTCTCTGAGTAGTCATAAGGACGAGGGCCTGGTGCATGCTGTTGAGACACTCGATATGCTGTTAGGGCTAGGGCCTGATGTAGGGTGGTTCTCCGAGTAGTCATTAGGGCGAGGGCCCAGTGCATGTTATTGCGACACTGGAGATGCTGTCAGGGCGAGGGTCCAATGTAGACGGCTTTTGAGTAGTCGTCAGGGTGAGGGCCTGGTGCATATTGTTGAGACACTCGAGATGTCGTTAGGGAGAGAGCCCGATGTAGGCGGTTCTCTGAGTAGTCGTCAAGGCGAGGGCTCGGTACATGCTGTTGAGATACTCGAGATGCCGTTAGGGCGAGGGTCCTTGTGTATCTTGTTTGAGCATCGATCAAGGCCTTGTAGTAGATCGGATTTTAGATGACCCCATCTTCCCGAACCAAAGTTTTGCTTACTGCAGTGTTGGAGGTTCGAGGTAAAGGAACAATGTTTTGATGGGAAGTGGCTTGGATAAAAGTGGAGGAGATGCCAGATAAGCCTTCAAACTTTGAAATGCTGCTTCACACTGATTGTTCTAACAAAAGTCAACTATGTTCTTCTTGATGGTCAAGAAGAAGGGCTGCACTTGTCACTTGATCTGCTAAGGAAGAGGTTAAGGGTAGTGAGGCGACTGTTGAGGACTGGACCTTCTTGACAGTGGTTGGGGATTTCATCTCCAATATGGCGGATATCTAGTCGGAATTGACCTCAATTCCCGCTAAGTGACTAGATAAGCGAGGAACTTATCAGAAGCTACTCCAAAGGTACACTTCTCGAGTTTACCTTCACATTGAATGCTTCCCCCAAATCTTCACATGGTTAGAGCAATCGAGACTCTTCACAAGCATATCGTCAGCATACATCTCCCTTGTGTTCCCGATCAACTCCTTGAAGACTTTATTGACCATCCGCTGGAAAGTGGCTCCGGCGTTCTTCAAGGCGAAGGCGTGACTTTGTAACAGTAGATGGCGCAACTGGTAGTAAAGGTCGTCTTGTCCTCGTCTTCTGAATGCATCTTGATCTGATTGTATTCCAAGTAGGCATCCACGAAGCTGAGAAGTTCGTGGCCCACTGTTGCGTCAACCATCTGGTTTATGCTGGGTAGCGGGAAGCTGTTTTTGGTGGTAGGCCTTGTTTAAGTTGGTGAAGTCGATGCACACTCTCCGCTTTTCATTTTCTTCACCAGAACTGAATTGGCGAGTCATTCTGGGTAAAGAGTCTCTCGGATGAAGACATCCTTGAGGAATTAGTCAACTTTATCGTTCAGGGCTCGGAGATGTTCTATATTCATCTTCTGTGGCTTCTGCTTCACTGTTTGACATTGGAGAGGGTAGACAGTTTGTTGCAGATGACGAAGGAATCCACCATGGGCATATCTATTGGGAACCATGCGAACACATCAAGGTTCTCAGATAGGAACTTCTTGAATTGATCCTTCTCTCGGGCAGAAAGCTTCGTGTCTATCCAGAGAACTCGCTCGGGGTGATAGGGTCCGCATGGGACAGTTCAGCCTACTCCTCTAATTTGCTGTGAATTCAGAGGAAGAGTCAGAATATGGGCTTCCACCGCACTGTGATTGCTATTTAGTAGCAATTTGCTTTAGCTTCTTTCTCTGGGGGTGGTCCTCCTCGGAGACTGCCTTCTCGGGGACTACCTTCGCAGCCTTTAACTTCTAGCCTAACTTCTTCTGAGTGACAACGGAAATTGTCCTGGCCACTACCTGATCTCCTCTGATGTTGGTCGTCTCAGTCGGAGTGGGATACCGCACTAGTTGGTGGTATGTGGACTGTACAACTTTCATCAGTGGAGCTAGGGTCTCCTGAGTACTGCGTTGTGGGGACTCCATGTCCACCATGTAGAACTCTGTGATGACGTTATAGGGTTCCACGCGAACTGGGACCGAAATTGTGCCAGAAGAGTGTGTCTCATTCCCGTTAAACCTATACAGGTGAGATTGGATTTGATAGTTGATCATCGCTCAGGAGGTTTCTAGAGTATCCTCCATCTTGTCTAGGCTGCCTCCCTATAGGATGTTAACGTTGCTTCTCCTATTGACCAGGACCTTGGACACTTGCAGTTGCCGATGATCATAGTGACAATCATAGCATCATTGTGTGGGAGTGCACAACCGATGCGTCAGAGTCTGAGAATGATATTGGCTTGCTCAGAGCCAATGTGGGCCAGTTAGTACCGTGGGGTACTTGCTCATGCGGGCCTCATTGATGTAGATGTCCCTTTCTAGGGAGGTGGTGCTTCGATCGGGAAGGCACCGAAGATGGCGTTGATTTCCCCATATTGGATGGCCTAGCTCTCCTGCTGCAGGACCTTAGGGGGCCCCTTCTTCACTTTATCTCTAGGAGCTGCCCGGATTTGAGACAAACTCCTGAAGATAGCCTCGATTCACCAGTTTCTGGAGTTATCTCCAGAGAAAATGACAGTCCACGATACAATGGCCTATACCGCCGTAGTAAGCGCAATACTCGCCGACTCTCGGTCCCTTCAGGTGGACGAGAGTGGCCTCATATGCATGACAAACTCCTGGTCCTTGGTGGTATTGTACACCTGGTCCACAGAAACTTAATAGAGTGAAGTTGGCTTCATCCTGTGGACCTTGGCGAGGTTCCGAGTAGGCTTGTTGACAGCTCCATCGCCCGGCTCAGAGTCTTTTTTAGAGAAACAGGTTGCGCCTTCTGTTTCACCACTCGCCCCTCATTTGGGAGAGCGATTGACAGAACTTCAGGAGCATCCTCAATTTAAATATACTTCTAGGGGCGACTGAGGATGTCTCTCATCTTGGTGACCTCGTGTTTCACTATATGCTTGTATAAGAAGTGTGACTTGCAGCTTACTGATGAACATGGTGGCAGCCATGTCGTCATTGCAGTTAAACATCAGAGTCATTTGGCTCCAAAAATAACCGACATACTGCTTAAGGCTCTCCCTAGGCTTTATCTTGAATGTTCTTCTTTAGCTCCAATCGGGATGTGTATTGATAGTAGAAGGCTTGTTTCACCTCCTCGAAACTCCAGAGAGATTGTCTCGGGAGTGTATAGAACCAGTCGTAGAAAATACCCTTGAGACTGACAAGAACACACAATTCAGGAGCAAGTCATCTTGAGAATAGACAACTATCTTGTCTTGGTATTTGAAAAGTCACCTAGAGGGGGGGTGAATAGGTGACGATGCTAATCTAGTGAACTTAATGTGGAATTTAAAAACTAATTGCAATTACAACAATGATGCACACACAAGCAAGTATAGGATATAGCAATTTACACAATACACAAAGTAAAGAGAGAGATAGAGAGAGAGTCAATGGATCAAGCGCAAACAACAAGATATGTTCCGAGGTTCGAGCACCCAGCTCTACATCCCCGCCTTCGACACACGAAGGATTTCCAATCCACTAGCTTGTCCACAAAGGACTCCCACAAAGGGAACCTCCACCGAGGATTTGGGGCAATCACAATACAAGGAGTACCCAACTCCTCTCCTTACAAACACAACTTCCTCCTTGAGGCACAACTCCAAGCCTACAAACAATCACCTCACAACCCGAGGGATTAGCACAAAACCAAGCAAGGATCACCTCACAACTTGAGGGATACATACCACTTGCACAAACAACCTCCTCACCCAAGAGGGAAAAAGCACAAAGCAAAGTGTAGAGGGTTTACAACTTGGTGGTTCAACAACAACCACAAACAATCTCTTTTCCCACACACAAAGATCCTATAGAAAAGATAGTAGATTTTTGCTCAAGTGCGGAGAAAACCAAGGGATTTGAAACCAGCAACTCAAAGAAAATCTTTGGGAATAATAGAAAATGAAGATAGTGAAATTCAAACAAAAACCTTTCCCAAAATCCCTTTTCTTTGATTTTCAAACCCTAATAAAAACACCAAAAGATTGTTCAATTTGAATCCAAAAACCTCTTTTAATTGCTGTAAAAACACCAGAGAGTATGAAAAAATTCGCACAAAAAATCTTAGAGAAAAACTCTTGCAAATGGGGTATTTATAGGCTAATCCAGAAAATAGTCGTTGGCAGCAGAATTGCCAGAAATACCCTGCCGGTCGACCGCCCGGTCGACCGCCCAACGGTCAATTTTTGACCGTTATCAGCTACCGGTCGACCGCCCGGTCGACCGAAACAAACAGAGAGCAGACTGCTCTCAGTCCGGTCGACCGGTCGGTCGACCGTCCCAGTGTCTCCAAACGTGCACAGATCTGTGCACGTCGGTCGACCGTCCCGGTCGACCGACCTCAGCCCTAGTCGACTAGTCAGGTTACTAGTCGACTTGTTGAAGCCTGGAACAGAAAATTCAATTAGAAATATGTTTAAAAATTCTTTTATCTTTTCTAAAAAATCACCAAAAATAGTTTTATCATTTTGCATTGATATATAAACATGTGGTAAAAAGTTTAGCTCAAATATCAATCAATATGAACTATTTTGTGTTATAGAAATTTTGTCAAAAACCAAAAACTGTATTTCTAAAACTTGGATTTTGAATAGAAAATACATTTTGTCCAAAACTCTTCCAAGTACAAAAACATGATACTTAAACACATTTAGGCATGATGCATATGGATAGAAATCCAATATACATGAAACAAATATATATCATAGTTTTTGTCGTTAATTCTAAAATATGTTTTGTCAAAAATACCAAAACATATAACACATGAATAAGGGAGTCAAAACTAAGTTTGTCTAGGAAATTAAAGCATGCATGTATATAGAACAAATCATATATACATTAAACCATGTAAACTTGTTTTGATCTATCTATTCATGAAAACCAAGATCGGTTAAGCCTAAAACCGAAAAACCAAAAACCAATATTCAAAACATGAAACGTGTGTGTTGTGAACTTGAGCATTATCATACTAATCTAATCTTTACAGTTAGGCTCTAAACATAAACTAAATTAGGGATACCTAAGTCTTCTTGTAGAGCGCAATCTCCAAGCCGACTCGATCCAAACTCCTTGATTCACCAAGCTTGACTCCAATGAGTGCTAGATATCATCTTGTTGCTCGGGCTTTTGAATCAACATGTGAAAGATGTGTGGAAGCTTTCACCAACTAATATCTTGTTAAATATCTGAAACTTAAACATTGCAAGATTATTAGTACACATAACTACATGAGTTAATCATCATCAAAACTAGAGTGGAAGGCCTTTGGGCCAACAATCTCCCCCTTTTGATGATGACAAAACTCATGGAGTTATATATGCATGGATTAAAGTAAAGCTTCAAAGAAGCTCCCCCTTAACTCATGCATAACAATAAAACATATAAGATATGCAATGAATGTTCTTAAACACATATAAACATGTTCTGGATACCAATTAAAATAAAACATAAACAATGAAACATGCTCTTGATACCAATAAAACAATAATATTGAAACCAACATATTATTACTAATGAAAACCAACTAAAACATATGCATAAATCAACCATGCATATAAACTACAAATTCTTCTCCCCCTTTTTGTCACATCAACAAAGGGGTAAAAACAAATATAATGAAAACAAATACTTCTCCCCTAAATCTTCAAAACAAAGAAGCAATAAATTATTCCAAGGGGTAAAACCAAAGTCAATATGATATCAATTGAAAATAACAAACTTTGAGAAATGCCAAATCCTATTTGAAATAAAATAAGGCATTGAAACAAAATAACATTTTATATCAAAATGAAAACAAGTAATGTAAACTTGATACCAATAGATATTTTTCATTATAAGCATATGATACCAATTACTTTAATATCATAAAGTTAGGGAGTGGGAAACAAAAACAATGGTAAACCAAATACCATTGAAATATAAAATACGAGTTTTCTCCCCCTTATGAAATACCAAAAGAAAATATGCATAGGCTTGAAATAAGATACCAATTGAAAATTAAATCATTGAAACATGATATTCATTAAAAATTCAAGCTTAGCAATCTTAAAATTATGATAAAGCTTGTATATGGATACCAATTGAAAAACTCAAGCTTAACATATCCAAAATTTGTGCTTCAAGATATAGGGATATAATAAGCACAAATAAATCATCTATATATGTATGTAAGAAATAGATAC
Organism: Agave tequilana; assembly: GCA_038442645.1. Taxonomy (NCBI): domain Eukaryota; kingdom Viridiplantae; phylum Streptophyta; class Magnoliopsida; order Asparagales; family Asparagaceae; genus Agave; species Agave tequilana. Next base: position 60,425 of record JAVJIF010017729.1, on the reverse strand, counting down.
CAATTGAAATTGATACTATATGAAATGTAAGCATACATATATAAAACAAAACATATATGAGTATACAAAAGGATGTCAAGATTGATACCAATTGAAAGAATTCAATGATACCAATTGAAACAACAAAAAGATCAAGTGTATGACTCATATCAACTACCACCCATTTCATGATCAAGTTTAAAATGATTTACACTATTAAGCATACATGAGCATGATCTCTCATCCAACCGCCCATAAATGGTAGGGGTTTTCAAAATAGATTGGAATTATAGTTTGTTTGAAAAACTCTACCAAAGAAGAACATCACAACTAGTTATATGAATCAACTAGTACGGGATCCTTCAAACAATGGACAAAACCAAAAGATATTTCATGAAACATGAAAATCACATGATCACTAAACACTCAAAAACCATATAGCACAATTTATACTCATGAAAACTAAGTCATGAGAAAACATTAAATAAGGTGAGTGTACAAGTGTTGTGAGAAACATATCAACATGAAAATGGACAATCAAGCTCAATATTAAAAACATAAAATTCATGTGAAATCACCAATTGAAATCATCTTAAAAATATGAGATTCATCATACATGTGAAATCACTTAGCAAACATGAAATTCATCCAAACGATTTAAACTTTAAGGCATATGTATGTCATGTACAAACTAAAATATACATACATATTCTAAACACAATGAGTCCACAAAAAGTATATGCATGAAGGCACGTGGCTCAAGGATGTATATGTATAAATGATAGTTTGGACAAGATGGACATATACATGAAGTTAAAACAAAACATGTAAAATGATGAATACAAGTCAAATGCAAGAATCATCAAAACTAGACTATACTAGTACATCAAGTGAATACAAATGAGCGTACAAGCACAAACATATATAAAGGTCTATTTGTAGCTCACTAGTTGTACAAGTATAAATCCTGGTCTTAATGAAAACTTATCATTCAAGCAAGTAGTCAAAACATGTAGCATAAAACGGGAATCATAATCCAACATGATAAACATAATAATCAAAACATGAATTATTAAAACAAAAAGTCATAGTCAATCATATGATTAACATGACAAAGACATGTGCATTAGAATTATGATCAACATGATAGCTAAAAACATAAAGAGAACACAAAATATGGGTCCATACTAAACATGGGTGTCTCAACAACTAATCATGTAAAGCATAAGTCTAATAAACATGGCAAATATCATACTAATCAAAAACATGAGTCATCAAAACAAAACATCATAAACATTCATATGATCATTATGTATATGCATGTACATTTGATCTAGGGCATACATGTTAGTTTAAACAAGGTGAGAACACTAAATATAGATCCATATAAAACATGGGTGCTCAAGTAACTAAACATGTATAACACTATTCTAATAAGCATGGCATAGGCATAATGAATAACAAAACATGACATGCTATAAATAGATGAACATTAAAAGCATGCAAATAAAAATGGGAGTTAGAGAATGATACCAAAATCGATGAAGGTGCATCTCTAGTTCTCCAAACCACGGTGGTCCTCCCACCTAATCTCCTTGAGAGTGAAGCATCCAAATGGTTCTCCTTTAGCTTAGAATGCATCCACCTCAAGGCACCAACACTCTCACGTTATGCGAGAGCCTCCACCTACATCAAAAATCAAAGAGGTGGATCTTGGTACCCATTCCTTGTGGGTCCACGGGGGTTAGTATCTCTCCTAACCCAAACAAGATTAGTTGCTAAATTTTCAACATGTAAACGATCATAGCAAAATCTAGCAAGATGGCCTTTCGACCACAATGTGTACAAGTGTACACATGAGCATACATGTTATGATTGTGTCCGTGATGGGCATGTGTATGCCGTGTTGGGTGTGCATGCATAGTTGGAACTTGTTTCTTGCGAATCAAGGATTCCAAACGAGTGTGGTTCATGGCACAATGGCTCAAAGTGGAGCCCAAACAATCAACACTTTTCTTCAAAACATTTATATCATTTTCTATGCTAGAAGACAAAGTGGAGCATGCTATAGGTGTGCAAGAAGTAGAAGCTACACTAGCATGGCAAATATGAGCATCAATATCATTTTGCAAAGATTTATTTTTATTCAAAACCAAATCCAATTCTTTTGTTATGAAATCAATTTCATTTTTCAAAGTAACATTTTCTTTAAAAACAAGATCTAATTTTGAAGATAAAACCTTATTGTTCTCCAAAATATCATCACAATCATTTTTGCCTTTTAAAACTTCAATTTCATTTAGGGCAAGGTCTAGTTGAGATCTTAGTGAGTCACGTTCACTAGCAATCTCTCCCTTCTCTTGCAAAACAGTTTCAAAGGTTGAGCATAAATCCTTTAATTCATTTTTCAAAACAAGATTATCATCTTTCAACAAATCATGTTTTTCTAACAAATTCTCAAGCTTTGAACAAGTTCCATATTTAAAGTTTGAACTTCAAAACATCCATGACAATAGGAACTAGAGCTATCATCTATTTGAGAATCCAATTGTACCTCAAGAGAGTTCTTCCCTGGACCATGAGGCATTGCTCTTCGGACTTTTCTCTCTTAGATCTCCTCATCTTGTTGATAATCCTTGGAAGCTCGGGAGAAGTCAAGATGCTCCAAACTGCAAAAGCCGAATCATAACGATCAAAAACATGTAATAAATGTTCATTTAGAGATGCTCTAAGTGCCCTAAGTGCTAATGCATTGGCCTTTATGCTTGCTACTATTTGGGAGGGATTCTATAGTAATGGCTTGATAAACTAGATGTCCTAGTCTCTTAAATGTTTAGTCATATTAGCCTTCCAAGCATCAAGTCTAAAATGATCAAACATAGGAGGGCTAGCCATAAGTGCAAAAACTAAATGTGTGCAAATGAAAATGCAAATGAAGATTAGCAAACCAAGATCTCACTCCTAGGTGGTTAAACCTAAATATCAGGAGCGTTAGCTCTGATACCAATTGAAAAGTCACCTAGAGGGGGGGTGAATAGGTGACGATGCTAATCTAGTGAACTTAATGCGGAATTTAAAAACTAATTGCAATTACAACAATGATGCACACACAAGCAAGTATAGGATATAGCAATTTGCACAATACACAAAGTAAAGAGAGAGATAGAGAGAGAGTCAATGGATCAAGCGCAAACAACAAGATATGTTCCGAGGTTCGAGCACCCAGCTCTACATCCCCGCCTTCGACACACGAAGGATTTCCAATCCACTAGCTTGTCTACAAAGGACTCCCACAAAGGGAACCTCCACCGAGGATTTGGGGCAATCACAATACAAGGAGTACCCAACTCCTCTCCTTACAAACACAACCTCCTCCTTGAGGCACAACTCCAAGCCTACAAACAATCACCTCACAACCCGAGGGATTAGCACAAAACCAAGCAAGGATCACCTCACAACTTGAGGGATACATACCACTTGCACAAACAACCTCCTCAACCCAAGAGGGAAAAAGCACAAAGCAAAGTGTAGAGGGTTTACAACTTGGTGGTTCAACAACAACCACAAACAATCTCTTTCCCACACACAAAGATCCTATAGAAAAAAATAGTAGATTTTTGCTCAAGTGTGGAGAAAATCAAGGGATTGAAACCAGCAACTCAAAGAAAATCTTTGGGAAATAATAGAAAATGAAGATAGTGAAATTCAAACAAAAACCTTTCCCAAAATCCCTTTTCTTTGGTTTTTCAAACCCTAATAAAAACACCAAAAAGATTGTTCAATTTGAATCTAAAAACCTCTTTTAATTGCTGTAAAAACACCAGAGAGTATGGAAAAATTCGCACAAAAAATCTTAGAGAAAAACTCTTGCAAATGGGGTATTTATAGGCTAATCCAGAAAATAGTCGTTGGCAGCAGAACTGCCAGAAATACCCTGCCGGTCGACCGCCCGGTCGACCGTCCAACGGTCAATTTTTGACCGTTGTCAGCTACCGGTCGACCGCCCGGTCGACCGAAACAAACAGAGAGCAGACTGCTCTCAGTCCGGTCGACCGGTCCGGTCGACCGTCCCAGTGTCTCCAAACGTGCACAGATCTGTGCACGTCGGTCGATCGTCCCGGTCGACCGACCTCAGCCCTAATCGACTAGTCAGGTTACTAGTCGACTTGGTTGAAGCCTGGAACAGAAAATTCAATTAGAAATATGTTTAAAAATTCTTTTATCTTTTCTAAAAAATCACCAAAAATAGTTTTATCATTTTGCATTGATATATAAACATGTGGTAAAAAGTTTAGCTCAAATATCAATCAATATGAACTATTTTTGTGTTATAGAAATTTTGTCAAAAACCAAAAACTGTATTCTCTAAAACTTGGATTTTGAATAGAAAATATATTTTGTCCAAAACTCTTCCAAGTACAAAAACATGATACTTAAACACATTTAGGCATGATGCATATGGATAGAAATCCAATATACATGAAACAAATATATATCATAGTTTTTGTCGTTAATTCCAAAATATGTTTTGTCAAAAATACCAAAACATATAACACATGAATAAGGGAGTCAAAACTAAGTTTGTTTAGGAAATTAAAGCATGCATGTATATAGAACAAATCATATATACATTAAACCATGTAAACTTGTTTTGATCTATCTATTCATGAAAACCAAGATCGGTTAAACCTAAAACCGAAAAATCAAAAACCAATATTCAAAACATGAAACGTGTGTGTTGTGAACTTGAGCATTATCATACTAATCTAATCTTTACAATTAGGCTCTAAACACAAACTAAACTAGGGATACCTAAGTCTTCTTGTAGAGCGCAATCTCCAAGCCGACTCGATCCAAAACTCCTTGATTCACCAAGTTTGACTCCAATGAGTGCTAGATATCATCTTTGTTGCTCGGGCTTTTGAATCAACATGTGAAAGATGTGTGGAAGCTTTCACCAACTAATATCTTGTTAAATATCTGAAACTTAAACATTGCAAGATTATTAGTACACATAACTACATGAGTTAATCATCATCAAAACTAGAGTGGAAGGCCTTTGGGCCAACAATATTGACGGAGGTATTGGATAGGATCGATCGCTCTCGAGTAGCAATTGAAGCTCGACATCACAAACTTCTTCGAGAAGCGATGAGAAGTGATCTCCTTTGAGAGAGGAGAGTCAAAGGTGTTTAACTCACAAGGCTCAGTCTCCTTTGGAGAAGTTGACTTGCTTGCTTAATCTGCTTTTGGGCGATCTCTTCAATGTCCTCCACCCGAGGAGCCTTCAGGGTGAAAGTACACCTACAGGGGGTGAATAGGTGTAACGCTAATCTAACAACAAATAATGCTAATTAAATTTTTACACTACCACACTAGATATCCAAAGAGTAAAATCGAATTCTCGGTGAAGGGCTCTAGAACGTCTCCTCAGGATTCCTCTAGATTAAGAGTTGAGATGTTTTAATAGCTCTCTTGGAATGATACAAGTGTAAGCACAAAATCAAGCATATATAGATGAACAATAATAGCAATGCTAGATACGAAGAGGATAAAGTTTAGAGAAATAGTCAAACGCAAATACAAGGACATGTTTCGAGGTTTGAGCACAAGCCTTACGTCCCCGCCTTCACTGTGTGAAGGATTTCTACTATCTCTACTAAGGAATACAAACTCAATTCTCTACACAAGAGGAGGCACAAAGCTTATGGACAAAGCAATCACCTCTACACAAGAGAGAAGATACAAAGCCAAAGTATAAAGCAAAAGATGGTTATAACACTTGGTGATCATAAAGATCACAAACAACAACTCTCACATTACAACATCCTAGATGATAGATTTTGTACAGATTTTGTAATGAATAGTTTAAGCTTGTAAGAAAACAAAGATTTTGGAAGTGAAGCACAAAAAAAACACTTGAAAAACACTTTTTGAAAGATATAAAAATTCGAAGAACAATAAATGAATTTCCCAAAACTTGCTTTCTTTGATTTTCTAAAACTTTGAAACACGATAGAGATATGAATTTTGAGCACTAAAACCTCTAAAAAACTTGTTGAAAAACTCTGTTGAAGGTGAGAATATTAGCTCTTGAAAATCTTCTACAAAACTCATCCAAAAACCCCATATATATAGCCTCAAGAAAAACTAGCCGTTAGGGTAAAAAAAGTGCCAGAAATCTGTCCAACAGTTAAATTTCTAACCGTTGGAGCCTGGCGGTCAACCAGTCGGTCGACCGACCAGAGACCAGTTTGTGCAATAGGTCAACTTTGGGCATAATTTTGAGCCCTAAAATGTTAGAATTTAAATAAGTATATAGGAGGATTTTGTAGATCTTTAAGTCTTCTTTCTAATGCCCACCGCATGAACTCTGTGATGATGTTGTAGGGGTTCGCGCGAACTGGAGCGAAATTGTGCCCGGAGAGTGTCTTATTCCCATCAAACCTATATAGGTGAGTTTAGATTTGATAGTTGATCATTGCTCGGGCGGTTTCTAGAGTGTCCTTCATCTTGTCTAGGGCGCCTCCTATAGGATGTTAACGACGCTTTCCCCATCGACCAGGACCTTGGACACTTGCAGTTGTCGATGATCATAGTGACAAACATAGCATCGTTGTGCAGGAAGTGCAGAGCCGATGCGTCGAGTCCGAGAACGATATTGGCTTGCTCGAAGCCAACGGTGGGCTAGTTAGCACCGTAGGGTACTTGTTTATACAAGCCTCATTGATGTAGATGTCCCTTTCTAGGGAGATGGTGCTTCGATTGAGGAGGCGCCAAAGATGGTGTTGATTTTCTGATACTGGATTGCTTGGTTCTCTTGCTGCAGGACCTTGGGGCCCCTTCTTCACTTTGGTCTCTGAGGGCTGCCCGGGGTTGAGGACAAACTCCTGGAGATAGCCCCGATTCACCAGTTTTTGGAGTTATCTCTAGAGAGAATGACAGTCCACAATATGATGGCCCGTACTGTCATAATAAATGTAATACTCCTCGGCTCTAGGTCCCTTCGGGTTGGACGGGAGTGGCCTCAGGCGCCTGACAAACTCTGGTTCTTGATGGCACTGTACACCTGGTCCACAGAGACTTTAAATGGAGTGAAGTTGACTTCATCCCCATGGACCTTGGCGAGGTTTCTAGCAAGCTTGTTGTAGGCTATCAAAAAATTACTGAAGACAAAACCTCAAACGCGAACCTCCCAGACGCGGAGGTCGCGTTCCAGCCTCAGATGCAGAGGTCGCTAGACTCAGACCTCGCATTCCAATGTCAGACGCGGAGGTCGCCAGACGCAAACATCGCGTTCCAATGTTAGACGCGGAGGTCGCTAGACGCGGACCTCGCGTCCTTTATCAAACGCGGACCTCATCCAGCTCCGCATTTTAACTCAAACGCAAGCCTGAGCAACTCCATGTTCCAACACAGACGCGAGCCTGTGAGCTGTGCGTCTCGACATCAGAGTAAGGTTCGCGTCCAGCGCGAGACCCGCATTTTTACTGTAACTGACAGCCACGAATTTGGACAGTTACACCCCCATTTTCTCTCCACATAATAGGGAATAACTTTCTATCATGGAGAGATTTAAGGAGTTGGTTACACCCCAATTTCTTAAAAATAGCTATGAATAGTTAGAGAAAAGGGGGGCTCTGGAGAGGGACAAAAAAAAGAGGAGACCTCTCTAAGGGAACTCTGGAGAGAGGACCTGGGGGGAACTCGGAGTAAAATGGGAGGAGCTCTGAGGAGAAAAGGAGGAGAATCCCCTAAAAGGTATACTTGATGCTTGACACTTGAAGCAGGATAAATACAGAAGGCTGAAAGCTAAGCACAAGACTGCTGAACACATATTGTGTTAAAGGAGAAAACTCTATAAACTTGCTAAGTTTAAGTGAAGTTTCTAATCTCTTTAAGATTTTAGTCAGTGATTAAGATTTCATATCTGACCAGTGGGCTTCCAATGAGATCAAGAAGATCCAAAAATCAAGCTTCTAGTTCGGTTCGTCAACGGAGAACAAGAATCACTCTCCATCGCTACACGAAGAACCCAACATTAAATAAAAGGGAGATCCAACAATTCTTCTCTCTTTTGTAATCAGATTATTGATCCATTGTAATTTTCTTTACAATCAAATAAAGAATTTGCGTGGTTTCAATTTTTCCGACGCCTATAAAAGATGGCGACTCCGTTGGGGATCTGTTTTCTCTACCAATGAGAAGACCATAGCGCAGGCCAACCTTAAGCTCCTCAGATAAACCGTCGAATCGCTCGTCGTCGAATTCGACCAAGAGAAGTTCGAATAACTTCTCTCATCGGGCTCCATTAGCCCCAAAGTCTCAAGCATAGACTCGCTTTCAAGGCTCTTCGGAGACTTCCCATAGAGAAGCCTATATGCTTTTTGACAAAGCAAGTGGTTCAACCTCTCTTGAGGTTCTGACAACCTCCTGTGGAGCCAATGTGATTTGCGACAATATCTCTCAAGAGACCCGCAAGGCCAGTTGTCTTGGCTCACGACCAATACAGTGGTGGGGGCCAATCTCGTCGCAAAACTCCTCCCAAGGCTCAACAAACTCAATTTGCAGAGGGTTCGCATCACCTCCTCCGAGCCAAACGGATTGCTAATCGTCGACAAAGACGTCAAGTTCACCATTAGCAAATAGAGCTCGCTTTCACCCCTGCGTTTTGACACCACGCGAAGCTCGCTGCCCCGCATTTCTGGAACAAAACGCGATGCTCGCGTTCACGAGCTACGCATTTCAGCGCCAAAACGTGAAGTTCGTGTCCAGCCTCAAGCTGTGCCAAAACGCAAGATCTGCATCTCACTTCAAGAACGCGAGACCCATGTTCAGCCTAAGGCCGCGCCAGAACATGACCTTAGCGTTTCAATTTTAAAATACGAGAGTCACTGACAGTGTTAAAGGATAACCTTCGCGTTTTTATTCAAAAGATCAAGACACGCGTTCAGCAGGAGGCTGCGCCAGAATGAGATCATCGCGTTTTACTTCAGAAACGCGAGGTTCGCGCTCAGCCCCAAGAGGCCAAGTTCAAATATGAACTGAGAAGCTCTTATCCCATGGGTTCAAGTGCCATTACGAGCAGTTCATCTCGGCGGTGCTCTATGATTGTCACTACAACTTTCAGATGACTAAGCCATCAGTTTTTAGCTGTAAGGCTTCAAACTCAAACTCTTCCAAGAGATGCAGACCTCGCATTCCAATGTCAGACGCGGAGGTTGCCAGACGCGGACCTCGCGTTCCAATGTCAGACGCAGAGGTCGCAAGACGCGGACCTCGCGTCCTTTCTCAGTCAGACGCGGAGGTCACCAGATGCGGACCTCGCGTCCTTTCTCAGTCGACGCGAAGGTCACTAGACGCGGACCTCGCGTCCTTTCTCAGATGCGAAAACACGAGCCTGAGTAGAAGGTTTGCTAAAGATCTTGAGGGACTTGGTCCTATTCTCTCCTCCAAAATCTCCTACCAATTCTCACTCACATAATGGTAGGGCCAGAAAAATACCTATGTTCATTCCTCCAACGAAATGAGCTGGGACTTGTCAAGTTAACAGTAAACCTCTGACAAAACAGATTCCCCGATCCCTAGTGGATTCAGTCAAATTAATATTAAACCTCTGACAACAAAACTCATTTAAAATCTCCGCTGCTATGTTAATATTATATCTCTAACGGTGAATCTCCCATGTCCTTAGCAAATCAATGTTTGTCAAGTTAACGCTACACCTCTGACATTCCAAACTTCACTTGTCAATTCTCATCAATAGAATGACAAGTTCTCAAAATTACTCAAATCGCAAATTAATGATTGTCAAGTTAATACTACACCTCTGACATTCTAAACTCCACTTGTCAATTCTCATTAATAGAATGACAAGTCCTTAAATTGCTCATATCACAAACCAACTACTGTCATGTTGACATTACACCTCTGACAAACTACTGTTATATTAATACTACACCTCTAACAGTGATTAGGTTGCTGCTAAGTTCAATATTAAACCTCTGATAGTCACTTTTTCTCAGGCTTCCATATCGTAGCTGAGATGAGCGATGCTAAGTTTAACACCGCACCTCTAGCATCCAGTTCATTGTTAAGTTCAACACTACACCTATGTCAATGACTTTTCCTCATGCTTTATATCGAAGCTGAGACGAGCGATGCTAAGTTTAACATCACACCTCTAGCATCCAATTCATTATTAAGTTCAACAATACACCTATGATAGTGACTTTCCCTCGAACTCCGTATCGGAGTCGAGATGACCAATGCTAAGTTTAACATCACACCTCTAGCATTACCTCCACTGTTAAGTTAACACCACCTATGATAGTGATATCTTTAGTCTCCCTAATGAAACTGAAGTTCTTATGGAGCTAAGTTAACAGTACACCTCTAGCTCACGTCCTTGTAAGTTAACACTACACCTCTGACATTCCATACTTCACTTGTCAATTCTCATCAATAGAATGACAAGTCCTCAAAATTGCTCATATCGCAGATTAATAATTGTCAAGTTAACACTACACCTCTGACATTCTAAACTCCACTTGTCAATTCTCATAAATAGAATGACAAGTCCTCAAAATTGCTTATATCGCAACCAACTACTGTCATGTTAACATTACACCTCTAACAAACTACTGTTATGTTAATACTACACCTCTAACAGTGATTAAGTTGCTGCCAAATTCAATATTAAAACTCTGACAGTCACTTTTTCTTAGGCTTTCATATCGAAGCTGAGACGAGCGATGCTACGTTTAATATCACACCTCTAGCATCCAATTCATTATTAAGTTCAACAATACACCTATGACAATGACTTTCTCTCGAACTTCCTATCAGAATCGAGATGACCAATGCTAAGTTTAACATCACACCTATAGTATTACCTCCACTGTCAAGTTTAACACCACCTATGATAGTGATATCTTCAGTCTCCCTAATGAAACTGAAGTTCTTATGGAGCTAAGTTAACAGTACATATCTAGCTCACGTCTTTGTCAAGTTAATATCACACCTCTGACAAGATTCAATCTGATCCGTTAAGTTAATGTCACACCTCTGACGGTAAAGAAATATTTAGATCCCCGACAGGTCTAGTCTTACTTGTCATTCTCTTCAATAGAATTACAGGTCCACTTAAATTGCTTAAATCGCAAAATCCCATTAAAGTTATGTTAAACATTACACTTCTAACAGTAAATCTTTATTTTTAGGAAAATCAATATTTGTCATGTTAACAGTTACCTCTAACAATTCATTCCTTAAAATTCCCTCCAAAATTCCTTACCAATTCCACCACGGAATGGTAGGACCACAAAAAAAACCTGTGACTGTTTTTTCAGCAAAATAATTATAGATCGAACCTTTCATGTTAACATTACACTTCTGACAGTAAGGCTTTGATGTTTCCCCGGGGGTAAAATTTCAACTTGTCAATTTTCTTTAATAGAATGACAAGTCCATTCAAAATACTATTATGTTCAAAATCACACCTCTAACAGTAGACAAATCTTGGTCAAGTTAACATCACACCTCTGACCAAACTTGCTCTAGTCGCAAGACAAATCCCGGTCAAGTTAACATCACACCTCTGATCAAACTTGCTCAAATCCCAAGATATATTCTGGTCAAGTTAACATCACACCTTTGACTAAAATTTTAACTTGTCAGTCCTCTTCAATAAAATAGCGAGTCCACCAAACTGCGCAAATCGCAGAAATCTCTCGGTCAAGTTAATACTACACTTCTGACCAAAGTTGTGCATATCACAAAATTAATCGCCGTTAAGTTAACATTACACCTATGATAGTGAACTCCTCGATTTTCTTAGTGAAAATAAGATCTTTCAATGCTAAGTTAAACATCACACCTCTAGCATGCGTTTCATTGTTAAGTTAACATTACACCTATGACAATAATCTTCTCTCAATTTTCTCAGTGAAAATAAGACTTTCGTGGTGTTAAGTTCATATCACACCTCTAATAATTTAATTTACTCAAATTGTAAATCCAAACTCGTCACGTTAACATTACACCTCTGACGGTAAAAATCTCTATGGATCTTCAACAAATCCAATCCCACTTGTCATTCTCTTCAATAGAATAATAGGTCCACTTAAATTGCGTAGATCACAAAATCAATCGTTGTTATGTTAATATCACACCTCTAATAGCAAACTTTCATTCCCAGCAGAGTTCTAGTCATGTTAACACTAAACCTCTGACGATAGACTCTGGCATAATCCTCAGTGGGTCAAACTCCACTTGTTATTCTCATCAATAGAATAGCAAGTCACAAAACTTGTTCAAATCACAAGTCCTGATCCCACTGTCAAGTTAACATCACACCTCTGACAGTAGTCTTCTTAAATTTTCCTAGTAGAGTTAATATCACACCTTTGGCAATTAAAACTCTTCCGAAGAAGCTTTGAGCGTTACCTTCGCGTCTCAAGCATAGAGCCGCGCCTCAACGAACTTAAGAGTCAAGTCTCAACAGCAAGTAAAGGCTCCATCTCTACAGTAAATGAGAGCCATGTCTCTACAACAGTTGAGAGTCACGTCTCAACTTTGGTGAAATTCGCAAATCCACTTGATCAGTGTGTCAGAACCGCGTCTGTGAGATCTGCGTCCTCTCTCCCCCCAATACAAAGAGTACGTCTCTGCTACTGCAATCAATTCAAAAGTACACTGGTAAAGGCAATTGACAACTCTATCGGTTTAACAGTATACCGACAATCAAATTACAATGATCTTTCTTGGAGGCTTCAAGCAGTTCAATAGAGACTCATGAAGACCAGAATCCAGAAAAGATCAAGCTCGAGACTGCCTCTCAGAAGAATGCCAGTCCGATTACAGAAAGTCCAGATTCAACCAAAATCCAAAGTATTTTGAAATCCGTCTCAGTCAACCACGGAGTTTCAAAAACTTTGGAGGGGGTTCTGTAGGTTATCAAAAAATTACTGAAGACAAAACCTCAAACGCGAACCTCCCAGATGCGGAGGTCACGTTCCAGTCTCAGACGCGGAGGTCGCCAGACGCAGACCTCGCGTTCCAATGTCAGACACGGAGGTCGCCAGACGCAAACCTTGCGTTCCAATGTCAGACGCGGAGTTCGCCAGACGCGGACCTCGCGTCCTTTGTCAGACGCGGACCTCAGCTAGCTCCGCGTTTCAACTCAAATGTAAGCCTGAGTAGTTCCGCGTTCCAATACAGACGCGAGCCTATGAACTGCGCGTCTCAACATCAAAGTAAGGTCCGCGTTTAGCGCGAGACCCGCATTTCTGCTATAATTGGTAGCCACGAATTTGGACAGTTACACCCCCATTTTCTCTCCACATAATGGGGAATAACTTCCCATTATGGAGAGACTTAAGAAGTTGGTTACACCCCAATTCCTCAATAAATAGTTATGAATAGCTAGAGAAAAGGGGGGCTCTGGAGGGGGATAAAAAAAAAGAGGAGACCTCTCTAAGGGGACCTTTGGAGAGAGGACCTAGGGGGAACTCAGAGTAAAATAGGAGGAGTTCTGAGGAGAAAAGGAGGAGAATCCCCTGAAAGGCACACTTGATGCTTGAAGCTGGATAAATACAGAAGGCTGAAATTTAAGCACAAGGCTGTTGAACACATATTGTGTTGAAGGAGAAAACTCTATAAACTTGCTAAATTCAAGTAGAGTTTCTAATCTCTTTAAGATTTTAGCCACTGATTAAGATTTCATACCTGACCAGTGGGCTTCCAATGAGAGCAAGAAGATCCAAAAATCAAGTTTCCGGTTCGGTTCGTCAATGGAGAACAAGAATCACTCTCCATCGCTACACGAAGAACCCAGCATTAAACAAAGGGGAGATCCAACAATTCTTCCCTCTTTTGTAATCGGATTATTGATCCGTTGTAATTTTCTTTACAATCAAATAAAGAATTTGCGCGGCCTGGCGAGGTTTCGAGGAAGCTTGTTGATAGCTCCGATTGCCTAGCTCAGAGTCTTTTTTAGAGGAACAGGCTACACCTTCTGTTTCTTTACTCGCTTCCTCGCTTAGGAGAACAACTGACAGAACTTCGGATAGCATCCTTAATTTGAATATACTTCTAGAGCGAGTAAGGATGTCCCTCATCTTGGTGACCTTATGTTTCACCAGATTCTTGTAGAAGAAGTGTGAGTTGCAACCCATTGATGAACATGGCGGCAACCACGTTGTCATTGCATTTATATATCAGGGCCATTTGGCTCTAGAAATAACCGACATACTGCTTGAGGCTCTTCCCAGGTTTCATCTTGATGGTGAGGAGGTGGTTGCTATTCTTCTTTAGCTTTGATCAGGAAGCGTACTGGTGGTAGAAGATGTTTCACCTCCTCAAAACTCTAGAGAGATTGTCTTGGGAGTGTATAGAACCAGTCGTACGCATGACTCAGGAGCAAGTCATCATGAGAATAGATGACCATCTTGTCCTGGTATTGACGAAGGTGTTGGATGGGGTCGGTCGCTCCCGGTAGCACTTGAAGCTCGACATCACAAACTTCTTCGAGAAGCGATGAGAAGTGATCTCCTCAGAGAGCGGAGAGTCAAAGGTGCTTAACTCGCAAGCCTCCATCTCCTTCCGGAGAAGTTGACTTGCTTGCTTAACCTGCTTTTGGGTGATCTCCTTGATGTCCTCCACGCGAGGTGCCTTTGGGGTGAAAGTACACCTAGAGAGAGGAGGTAAATAGGTGAAATGCTAATCTAATGATAAATAATGCGGATTAAACTTTTACACTACCACAATAGATATCTAAAGAGTGAAGTCAAATTCTCGGTGAAGGGCTTTAGAACTTCTTTTCAAAATTCCTTTAGATTAAGAGTTGAGGTGGTTCAATAGCTCTCTTGAAATGATACAAGTGTAAGCACAATATCAAGTATGTATAGATGAATAATAATAACAATGCTAGATATAAAGAGAGTAGAGTTTAGAGAGATAGGCAAAGGCGAACATAAGGATATGTTTCGATGTTCGAGCACTAAGCCCTATGTCCCCGCCTTCACCGCGTGAAGGATTTCTACTATCTCCACTAAGAAACTCCACAAAGGATACAAACTCAATTCTCTACACAAGAGGCACAAATCCAAGGCATGAAGCCTATGCACAAAACAATTACCTCTACATAAGAGGGAAGGCACAAAGCGAAGGCACAAAGTAAAAGAGTGGTTACAACACTTGGTGATCACAAAGGTCACAAAGAACACCTCTTATAATACAAGATTTTAGAGGATAGATTTTGCAATGAATAGCTCAAGCGTATGAGAAAACAAAGAATTTAGAAGTGAAGCATAAAAGAAAACACTTAGGAAAAACTTCTTGAAAGATATAGAAATTTGAAGAACAACAAATGAGTTTCCCAAAACTTGTTTTCTTTGATTTTGAAAACTTTGAAACACAGTAGAGATATGGATTTGAGCACTAAAACTTTAGAAAAACTTGTTGAAAAACTTTTGAAGGTGAGAATATTAGCTTTTGAAGATCTTCTACAAAACTCACCAAAAAACCCAATACATATATAGCCTCAAGAAAAACTAGCCGTTAGGGCTAAAAAAGTGCCAGAAATGGCCTATCGGTCAATGATAGGTAGTAAAAAGTGCATATTTATCACCACATTTACTATCATATTTCCCTATTTATTCTTTTAATTATGCACTATTACTAATGTTTTATTATTAATGCGTGCAGGCCTTGAGTAATTAAAAAATAAAGAAATAACTTTAGATTTTAAATTCTTTATTTAAAATCTAAGGGAGGAAAAGGAAGGATAAGATAGAACTCCTAATTGCTAAAAGAGGAGGAAAAGGATAAGATGAGATGAAGTTCTACTCAACCATGTTGCTTGCACCACAAGATGAAGATAAAGGAGAGAAAAATTTGGATTCAGACTGTACACGTTTTAATATTCAGATCATAACTTTTGCTACAGATATTCAAATCCTATGATTCAAGATGCTCCAGAAAGAAGACTTGAACGACTACAATTCTTATGTTGATCAAACTTTCCAATTCAGTCAGCAGTAAGCCATATTCGGCGATCAACATGATAACAAGTTGCAGGATAGATTTGAACTTCTATGGATAAGTCAAAACAAGTTTGGAGATAAAAGAAGAATTCAAATTCAGAGATATTTTGCTCCACTTATCTTCATACGCTTCTTATCCTCTGGTTTTCTCCTATAAATATCCCTGCATAGCAACAGAGGAAGGGCAGATCTCAGAAGCTCAAGTGCAGAAATGAGCTTAGGGTTTTCTTTAGATTTTCTCTCTAATTTGTAGTTTGTAACTTAGGTTTTTTTTAAGCTTTCTTTTATGTATTTTTTACTTTTTCTTTATGTAACTGAAAGGAGAGACGAGTTTCATGGAGGAAGGAGATCAAGCTTGTACTGAGGTGACATCGGTGTAAGTAAGTCTTCTCTTCCATTGTTATAAGAATCGAATCGAAGTTTCTGTTTATTCTTTACTCTTATTTTCGTTTATTTTCCTCTGATGTGTTTGTAATCCAAGTGGATTCAATAGTCTCGAGACTGCTTCGCCATTGCAAGTGCTCTTGATGACCTATGGTGATGAATAACCATTCTTTGTTAGTTTAGCTCGCCTTTTATTCGTAGTGTAGATCATGAGTGGGGAAGATCCTATACGCCATACTTGATTGCCTTCAAAGACAAGGTAAGTCGTCGCAATGAATCCAAGGTATATGAGCACTGAAGAGGTAAGTAATTTTTAGGTTATTTTTCTTTTCTTTTATTTCTTTAGTTTAGATCACCAACACCAACAATACCCAATTCAATTCCTTGTATATAATCTATTTTCCATCTTCTTAATCTACCATCTTCTTCCTAATTCAAACACTTTGTAACCTAAAAGAGAACTTACTAAAAAAACTTCCATCGCTAGTCCCTCCCTGTGGATCACGACCCGCATAGCCACTTGCTATAGCGGTAGAATTGAGTATCTTGCACATCTTATTCTTAGATCTGAAATTTTGTATTCTTGTGTGCAGGTAAAACCTCAATCAAAATTTTGACGCCGTTGCCGGGGAGGAATGGTAAGTTTCTCTCTTAAAAAAAACTAATTATTGATTTATTTATTCTTTTTGTTTGTAGGATCAGAGAACAGGAAAACTAACAGCAGCAAAGGACATATAGCAACTCTGTGCCTCTGCCCTCGAAGGCAGAGCAGCAGAGCCTACTACAGAGCCGCGTTTGCGCGGCAATAGCCGCGTTTTCGCAGCCTGTGTAGTTCACTACTCACTCTGTTTTCTGCAGGTTGCTAAAATTTGCAAGTTTGATTTACTGCTCTATTAAATATTCTCTGTGATCAGCCTGCACACTGCTAATTAATTAACAGTAACCTATTTGTTGAAAAATAAAAAAAATTAGACTCTTGCATATAGGCACGTGTTTATTTAATTTTTAATTTCTGTTGAAGAGTGCTGGAGACAAGGTACGTTCGCATTGCATATAGACTAGGAAGCACCCTTGGCTGATTTACTGCTTTTGAGTGAATATTTGTCTATTGCTTTACACGTGCACTAAATTGACTTAAGGGCTTGTCCTATAAATAAGATAAGGTGGGGATTTCATCACCCTTCCTTGGCGCACAAACAATCTCCTCACTCACTAACCCAAGCCTAACTAAAAATGAGTAGACGTTTGCCCTAGGGACATCTCGGACTCAATTAGGAGATTATCCTAAGGGGGAACGGTGTTGGAATTTGACTCTTGCCAAATCAGTGTCTAGGAAGGGGATTGAGGGCCGAAAGCCCGAAGATTGGTGGTTATTTAATTAAGGAACGTCTTTGACGGAAAACCTCCCACCAATCTTGCCCTGATTTGGCTGATTAGCTTGTGGCCAAAGTCTACATTATACCTTCCGTGGACAGTCTAACCAGTTAGGAGTCGTCTAGGTCATAGGTCTACCCTAACTTAGGTTAGAATTTTTTCTTTTTTGTTTGCTTATTTGTTTATTTTCTTTTTCTTTGTTTGTGTTTTATTTGTGATATGGCTTATAACAACAATTTTTCAATTTTAATAATAATCCATATTACACATCAACCTCTTTTTCGGATATTACCAACCCGGCATATCATAACTTTAACCAACCTAGTGTGCCAGATTGGTCTTATCCGAATCATTACATGCCCCAGTCCCAATACTGGAATAATCATCACTACTCTTCACAGAGTCAATGGGGATACAACACCCCTGAGCCATATTGTCAACCACCTGTTCAACCATTATCTTCATATACTTCTTTTATCACATCACCAATGTTTCAGTCCTCCAATGATCCATTCGATGGGTTAGAAGAAAAAGTGGATCGTTTGCAAGATATAATGAATGATCAAATTTTTAGACTTTCAAACATTCTTGAACTAACCAACCAAGTTGATAGGAACCAAGAATCATTCTGTCTAGAAGACCTTGATCAAAATTCAATTTCATCACATCAATATGAACTTGATCAATCCCAATCCTTGGACAAATTGTCTAGTTTTAATTTCAATGAGATTGAATTAGATTGTGAATGTGAATCCGATCCCCAACTTTGCGATTCAGTTTTCATTTTCGAATCTATGTTGACTCCGGTATTCTTACCCAATTTGGACCAATTTTTCGAGCCAACATTTATTCCCGTACCCATAGATCATGAAATTGAATCACCCATATTGATGATCATCATATTGAACTTGACCAATTTCATACTTTTGAAAGTCCCATTGACAAATTGGCAATTCTCATTTTATGAAATTGAACTCACTGAGATATGTGACCTTGATTCTCAAATTTGTTGTGATCGAGTTCAAATTCCCGAATCAATATTGACTCCTGTTCTGTTACCCGATTTAAGTAATATTTTAGAGTCAGTTTTGATTCCCACACCTGTCATTCTTGAACTTGAATCACCAATAGTAAGTCACATTCCATTGTGGGAAAATGATTGTGGACTTGAGTTTCAATTCTTGGACTTGGACTCAACGCATGAACCAAAACTAACTCTCGAACCCCACGTCAATTTTTCCGAGTTTGTATTGGATCCTGAACCTATCATTCTTAAGTCCAAGTCAACCATTCTACCAAGTCAGATTCTTTGTTGGACATAGGTATAGACCATGATGACTCTGTGATGATTTTCCAAGACTGGTCATGTAAAGGAAGTAAGTTTCACGATAGGATCTTCCATGATCCTACTCATACTGGGGACTGTAAACATGTAAATAAAAAAGAGGTAAATAAAGGTAGGTCCCGTGAACTACCACATTATCTTGATTGGGTAGCAACGCTTGGCCCAATCAGACCACCACCGGAACCACCCCCTAAGGTAATATTTTCCTTCCCTTTCTTCTTTTTCATGCATACATGCATTCATTCATACATTGAGGACAATGCATGAGATAAGTGAGGGGGAGGGTTTACTAACATACTAACATAGTTAGATACTAACTAACTAGCCAAAAAAAAAAAAAGGGGGGGGGGGGGGATATTTTGACTTATCTTTTGAAAGAAATCTAAGTTAGTCTTAAGAATTAGAAAAATCATGATTAGGATTTCTAAAAACTTGGTTTAAATAAATAAATTATTGAATTTTTAGGTATAGGAGGAGAAATTGTATAAGTAATTAGTCTTGATTTTTATCTTAATGAAATGTGCATACCTAATGCATATCTAGGATTCTAAGACAAAGACCCTTGTGTCTCGTAAAAAAAAAAAATTTCACTGATTAAGCTAGATACATGTACCTCAAGAAGCATAAATATTCACGCTTAAAGATGATTTTATAAATAAAGTCCTTAGTTTTGTGGCCTAGTTCACTCAAATCCTTTAGTCCGTGGGGTGTTTTCTCACCCGGTGCCCTAAAACCGACCGGTTTGGGAGCCACCGACTTTAAGTTCGCTACATGGGTGGATTAGAAAGCCTAAGGAAACTAAGAAAAATTAATTATATATGTACTAATACATCTAATAGTCAATTAGTTAGGTATGAGGGCCTCATGAAGCCTTGATACTTACACGAAAGAAAATTAGATGAGTTATACATATTCAAAAAAAAAAAGAAGAAAAAAATAATAATAAAAGGGCATGAGAGTCCAAGTTAAAGAATTCCTAGTAAAAGATTCACAAGGATGCATATGACTTAGGGTAACGAAAAAGACTATACAAAAATTCAATTTTGATTTTTACCTAAAATAGATAACAATTTATTATATAAAGACTAAGTTTAAGAATGAATAAAAATGATAATCCTAAAACTTATAGATTACTTAGTCTCTTCAAACATATTTCAAATATTTTCCTTTTTATGGATATTTCAAATATTTTCCATTTTATAGATTTTGTGGGTGTAATCCGCTGAAAACCCTCACGAGACAACACTCGTCCTCTAGGGTAACCTAGGGGTTTAACGGCTTGTTGTACATGTTAAGTGCAACCGTGATTCCTACGAAAGTGAGTTAGGATAGATTAGTTTTTCTTTTCTTATTCTTTTGATTTTTACTCGAGGACGAGCAAAAAGATAAGTGTGGGGGTGTGATAGGTAGTAAAAATTGCATATTTATCACTACATTTACTATCATGTTTCCTATTTATTCTTTTAATATTGCACTATTACTAATGTTTTATTATTTATTGTGTGCAGGCCTTGAGTAATAAAAAATAAAGAAATAAAAGCCCAAAAGAAGCCCAAAAAGCCATGTCCAAGCCCAATGTAAAAGTTGCAATTACCAAGTGCCAAAGTTGCAATTAACATGTGCAAAATTTGCAATTACTAAAAGAAGAGGAAAGGGATAGACTTCTACTCAATCCTAATCATTTGCAGGACAAGGATAAAAATAAAAAGAGGAGAGTGAAAAGATAAAATTCGTTTTAAAAGATTTGGAAGATTTGGATTTAGGGTAACTTGCTTCCCAAGTTATCCTGAATTTTCAAAATAAAGAGCAGATATACAACTTCTAGAAGGATATACTCAGATGGACGGACCAGAGGAGTCCACGCGCGAAAGCGCGTGGCCAGAGATACACTATGGCCGCGGAAACGCGGCCATAGCCGCGTTTCCGCGGCACTATGGACGAGTCTGGCGATAAGATTTTGTGAGAGAGTTGTATTGGGACTCTACTTCTTCCAACGCCTATAAATACCCCTGCAGAGCAACAGAGAGGGGGCATCCAGTCGAGTACAGAAAAAAATTTAGGGTTTTTCTTAGGCTAACTTTTAGATTGTAACTTAGGTTTTCTCTTCTTTTATGTAATTTTTATGTAACTGAGAGGAGATAAATAAAGCTTGTACTGAGATGCCATAGAATGGCCGCGGAAACGCGGCCATAGCCGCGTTTTCGCGGCAATCCAGATAAGGGTGACGTTCAGTTTTCGTCGAGGAGTCGTACCGGGGCTCTACTTCTTCCATCTCCTATAAATACCCCTGCAGAGCAACAGAGAAGGGCGAACAGTCGAGTACAGAGACAAATTTAGGATTTTTCTTAGGCTAACTTTTAGATTGTAACTTAGGTTTTTTTTTTATGTAATTTTTATGTAACTGAGAGGAGAGGATACTTTCATGGAGGAAGGAGATCAAGTTTGTACTGAGGTGACATCGGTATAAGTAAAACTTTTTCTCCATTGTTAATTGAATCAACTCAAAGTTTATTTTTGTTCTTCTATTCTTGTTTTATTTTTGTTTCCCTCTGATGTCTTGCAATCCAAGAGAATCTGATAGCTTCGAGACTGCTTAGCCGTTGAAGTGCCATTGATGGCCTATGGTGATGAACAAATCTTCTCTTGCTAGTATAGTTTGTCTTTTGTTTTCGTAAGTAGATCGAGAAGGGGGAAGATCCTATACGCCATGCTTGAATGCCTTCAAAGACAAGGTAAGTCGTAGCAACGGATCAAAGGTAAACAGGTCAAAGAGGTAAGTATGTTTTTTTTTAGTTTTTAGTTTTCTTTCTTTTATTTTTAGTGTAAATCACCAAATTCCCAATCTTTTTCACACTTCTTCAATTTCATTGTAAATATCACTTCTATTTCTCCATCTTCTTAATTTACCACTTTCTTTCTGACTTGACTTTAAATTAATTGTAGCAATAAAAGAGAACTTATTAAACAAGCTTCCATCGCTAGTCCCTCCCTATGGATCACGACCCGCATAGCCACTTGCTATAGCGGTAGAATTGAGTACCTTGCACATCCTTTTCTTAAATCTGAAATACTATATTTTGTGTGCAGGTAAAATCTCAATCAAAATTTTGGCGCCGTTGCCGGGGATCGAACCCGGGTCACCGCGTGACAGGCGGGAATACTCACCACTATACTATAGCGGTAAAATTGAGCACCTTGCACATCCTATTCTTAAAACTGAAATACTATATTTTGTGTGCAGGTAAAATCCCTAGCCACGCACCTTGCACATCCTATTCTTAAAACTGAATATGAGGGCCTCAAGAAGCCTTGATACTTACACAAAAGAAAATTAGATGAGTTATACATATTAAAAAAAAGAGAGAGAAAATAATCATAAAGAGGCATGAGAGTCCAAGCTAAAGAATTCCTAGTAAAAGATTCACAAGGATGCATATGACTTAGGGTAACGAAAGAGACTGTACAAAAATTTAATTTTGATTCTTACCTAAAATGGATAACAATTTATTATATAAAGATTAAGTTTAAGAATGAATAAAAATGATAATCTTAAAACTTATAGACTACTTAGTCTCTTCAAACATATTTCAAATATTTTCCTTTTTATGAATTTTATGGGTGTAATCCGCTGAAAACCCTCACGAGACAACACTCGTCCTCTAGGGTAATCTAGAGGTTTAACGGCTTGTTGCACATGCTAAGTGCAATCGTGATTCCTACGAAAGTGAGATTAGTTTTTTTTCCTTATTCTTTTGATTTTTACTCGAGGATGAGCAAAAAGATAAGTGCGGGGGTGTGGTAGGTAGTAAAAAGTGCATATTTATCACCACATTTACTATCATATTTCTCTATTTATTCTTTTAATTATGCACTATTACTAATATTTTATTATTTAATGTGTGCAGGTCTTGAGTAATTAAAAAATAAAGAAATAAAGCCTGAATGAAGCCCAAAAGCCTAAAAAGCTCATATGCAAAAATTGTGGTAAATTAGAAGTTTCTACATTATCTAACCTAATCTAAACTTGGATTTTAAATTCTTTATTTAAAATCTAAGGGAGAAAAAGGAAGGATAAGATAGAACTCCTAATTACTAAAAGAGGAGGAAAAAGATAAGATGAGATGAAGTTCTACTCAACCAGCTTGCTTGCACCACAAGATGAAAATAAAGGAGAGAAAAATTTGGATTCAGACTGTACACGTTTTAGTATTCAGATCATAATTTTTGCTACAGATATTCAAATCTTATGATTCAAGATGCTCCAGAAAGAAGACTTGAAGGACTACAACTCTTATGTTGATCAAACTTTCTAATTCAGTCAGCAGTAAGCCATATTTGGCGATCAACATAATAACAAGTTGCAGGATAGATTTGAACTTCTATGGATAAGTCAAAACAAGTTTGGAGATAAAAGAAGAATTCAAATTCAGAGATATTTTGCTCCTCTTATCTTCATACGCTTTTTATCCTCTGGTTTTCTCCTATAAATACCCCTGCATAGTAACAGAGAAGGGCAGATCTCAGAAGCTCAAGTACAGAAACGAGCTTAGGGTTTTTCTTTAGATTTTCTCTCTAATTTGTAGTTTGTAACTTAGGTTTTTTTTTAGTTTTCTTTTATGTATTTTTTACTTTTTCTTTATGTAACTGAAAGGAGAGACGAGTTTCATGGAGGAAGGAGATCAAGCTTGTACTGAGGTGACATCGGTGTAAGTAGGTCTTTTCTTACATTGTTATAAGAATCGAAATGAAGTTTCTGTTTATTCTTTACTCTTATTTTCGTTTATTTTCCTCTGATGTGTTTGTAATCCAAGTGAACTCAATAGCCTCGAGACTGCTTCGCCATTGCAAGTGCTCTTGATGGCCTATAGTGATAAATAACCATTCTTTGTTAGTTTAGCTCGCCTTTTATTCGTATTGTAGATCGTGAATGGGGAAGATCCTATACGCCATACTTGATTGCCTTCAAAGACAAGGTAAGTCGTCGCAATAAATCCAAGGTATATGAGCACTGAAGAGGTAAGTAATTTTTAGATTATTTTTCTTTTCTTTTATTTCTTTAGTTTAGATCACCAACACCAACAACACCCAATTCAATTCCTTGTATATAATCTATTTTCCATCTTCTTAATCTACCATCTTATTCCTAATTCAAACACTTTGTAACCTAAAAGAGAACTTACTAAAAAAACTTTCATCGCTAGTCTCTCCCTGTGGATCACGACCCGCATAGCCACTTGCTATAGCGGTAGAATTGAGTACCTTGCACATCCTATTCTTAGATCTGAAATTTTGTATTCTTGTGTGCAGGTAAAACCTCAATTAGTCAACTGGCTGGTCGACTGTTCAATGGTCAAATTTTTGACCGTTAGAGCCTGGCGGTTGACCGGTCGGTCGACCGACCAGAGACTAGTCTATGTAATAGGTCAACTTTGAGCATAGTTTTGAGCCCTAAAACATTAGAATTTGAAAATAAGTATAAAGGAGGAATTTTTGTATCTTTAAGTCTTCTATCTAATGTAATTTAAATCACAATCTAATAAAGGAGTAGAAAGTTATAATCAAAATACTAAAATATATCAAACCATAAAACTATAAATTGTTTTCAGAACATGAACTGATTTGAAATCAATATTTGACATCTTAAACGATTGAATCAAAATATTATTATAGAATAAGAAATGTAGCCCTGAAAGTTATCATTATAATTAAATTTGAATCATACCTATTAAATATCATAATAAAAAGTCATGTCTAAAATATTGAAAAGGTATCAAGCAGATCAGCAGAACGGTCGGCTACGCGGTTGATTTAGAAAACCTGAGAGCTCTGTAGACACAGTCGGTCGACTGGTCGGTCGGCCGATCTCTACTGCGGTCGGCCGATAGGTTGATTGAGATCTCACTCTCTTAGTTTGTGCATGTCGATCGACCATGCAGGCGACCGTCACTGCTATCAGTCGATCGTTGGTCGGCCAGCAATAGCCCAAAATAGTATTTTGAAATATTTTGAACATCTTTTTAAATTTAATAAATACCAATACATCACAATAAATTCTACAAAAAATAAGTTCATGCAAAAATAATAGAGCATAGGTATGTGTGATCAAAATCACAACGTATTACAAACATGTGAACTTATTTTTGAGATCAATCTAGAAACCAAAATCGTATTTTTTCGAAAATCAAACTTTTTAAATGAAAATTGATTCTTTTCAAAACTCAATAAATACAAAAATAAATTGTTCAAATATATTTGAAGCCCAATAGTGTATGGATATAGGAAAAAATGATATGAACTTGTTTTTGTTGAAAATCAAAATACGAAACGTAAAGCGGTTAAACTGAAACCAAACTTTTGTGTGTGTGTAAGCTTGAGCAATCAAAACTAATCTATTCTTTACAAGAAATCTAAACTCATAAACTCTACACTCAAGTCTTCTTGTATATCTTTTTCTCCAAGTAGACTTGATCCAAACTTGATTCTCCGAGTTAGACTCTATCTCGAGTACTTGATATGTTCTATAAACTTGAGCTCTTGAATCATTATGTGTAAGCTCCAAACTTGATTTTGAGTCTTTTAATGAAGCTAAACATCAACTAAGATTTTGATCAATATCTGAAATTTAAATACAAAAAGAACATTAGTACTATAACTACATGAGTTAGTCATCATCAGAACTAGGGGCGATAGGCCTTTGGGGCAACAATCTCTCCCTCTTTGATGATGACAAAACTCATAGAGTTATTTATGCATGAATAGAGAAAAGTTTTATAAAATCTCCCCACTAATCATGCATTACAAATAAACAATATAGATATGCAATAAAGCTCTAGATCAAATCAAAAACAATAAGCTACATATATGTAAAACATATATAAGACATGCATATACAAACTCCAAAATTCTCTCCCCCTTTTGTCAATTCATCAAAAATGATATACAAAATAAACTACATGTATATGTGATATAAGTCTATATATAGAGGAGACGTTAAGTTAACTCTCCTTACATATAGGCAATAAGTATAAAAAAAATTGAAAATAAAATGAAAATTTGATTCTCTAAGATACCATTTGTAAAAACAAAACAAGAATGCCAATTAAAAGTTGAAAATTGTTTGAAACCATCATGGATACCAATTTGCAAAATTATTTTAAAAACTAGATACCAATTGTAATAATTGATACCAATTGAAAATATGAGCTATTAAAATATTTTTCTCAAAAAGTAGGGAATAAGATATAAATTAAAATTTAAATCAAGAAAGTTCTCCCCTTTTTGAAACAATCACAAAACTAATGCATAAGTTTTGAAAAGTGATGAAATCAATTGAAAGTGATACCAATTTATACATTAAAGCATATTCAAGCTATGAAAAAAGAAGATTATGTTAAAACATGCACAGAACATGCACGGAACATGCACAATCAACCAAAGTATATATATGTATGTCAATTGAAATACCAATCATAGTAAAGAGTATAGACATATAGATAAATAAGAATGAGTATACAAAAATCAATTACCATGAGAAACATGTGTATAACTCATTGAAATCACCAATTTACTTACACATGTCAAGAAATAGTCATTTAAGTAAAACAAGGCATGATCACTTAGCCAACCTCTCACTAAGGGTAGAAGTTTTCAACATAATGATTTTAAAAATAGTTGAGTACAAATTAAAAATATGAAGAAAATAAAAATCAATAGATGTCAATTAAACAAGTTTGAAAATGGTAGTGTCTTCAAAAGATTTAAAGAACTTAAGATAATTTTGAAAACTTGTCCAAAATTTTTCAAAAAGTGAAACAAATCATATATATATCATGAAACATGCTAATTACACAATAATTGTCACTCAAAATCTATATTGCGCGCACATCCACACACACATATTGTGTCCTTCTAAAAGGATTTGAGTCCGAATCCTCCCACTCAAATACAACTCTCCGACATTCGAATACAAGATCCACTCCATTGAAGTTGATCTATATTATTTCAGTATCTATAAATCAAAATCAAATGTTTTGAATACTTGTTGCCCATCCATCAAGCGGCGCAAAATGGACGGCCGAAAGTATTGAGTTGGTTAGATTTTTGTTTTTAGACATATAAATTCTAGATCCGGCGATTTGAACATGATCTAAACATTTAAAAACCCCTACAAACCCTACTTGATGCATATGCAAAAAGTATTCAAAATACTTGATTTTGGTTTATAAACTCCAACAGAGTGGATCTTGTATTCGAATGTCGGATGTTGGTATTTGAGCGGGAAGGATTCTGCCTCGAATCTTTTCGGTATGCATAAGTCTCTCTCTCTCTCTCTCTCTATATATATATATATATATATATATATATATATATATATATATAATATATATATATATATATATATATATATAAACTTGTGTCCTTCCAAAAGGATTTGAGCCCGAATCCTTTTCTCTCAAATTCAACCCTCCGACATTCGAATACAATATCTACTCTGTTGAAGTTAGTCTATATTATTTCAAGTATCTATAAATCAAAAATCAAATGTTTTAAATACTTTTTGCTCATCCATCAAGCAACACAAAATGAACGGCCGAAAGTAGTGAGTTGGTTAGATCAATATCTTTAAACATACAAATTCTCGATCTGGCCATTTCATTATGATCTAAACATTTAAAAACTCCTACAAACTAATTTTTGTCAGGTTTCAAATGTTCTACACCGTTAAATTAACCAACTCACTATATATGCCGTCCGTTGTTTCCCTACTTGATGCATGGGCAGAAAGTATCAAAGCACTTGATTTTTTGTTTATAGATACTTGAAATAACATAAACTAACTTCAATGGAGTGGATCTTTTATTCGAATATTGGATGTTGATATTTGAGTAGGAAGGATTCGGCCTCAAATCCTTTTGTAAGGACACAAGTCTATCTACACACACGCATGCATCAAAAATCATGAGTAAATAAAGTGAGTGCACAAAAGTCATGTAAAAAATATTTTCATGAAGATAAAACAATAAAACTTAAATTTCATCAAAACTGATATGAAATTTTTTCTAAACTTTAATATGTGAAAACTTGATCGTGAAAACACAAATCAAAAAAATCCTTTCACAAAACATGATATATCATATAACATGTAAGGATCATCAAAACTAGCATATACACATATAGTTAAAGCACAAATGAGTACACATAAGATCAGAATCATGTTAAGTACAAGGATGTATCTCAAAAGCTATACAAGAGCATTGTTGTGCGCACTGACAACAACCAACAGAGAATCACACAATCTCCAGCACAAAGAACAGCCCAAATCACACGAAGAACACACAATCGCAAACAACAGATCTAACGAGGTTCGGCCTCAATGCCTACGTCCTCGGGGCAATCAATGGAGAGAGTTTTCAATTTAGGAAGATGATTACAATAGCTCTGGATCTCTCTGAATGCAAGAGTATCCACAGCTTTTCTCACTCAAGGCTCTAAACCCTAGAAATTACACTTAGGGCTTAAATACTCAATTTCCTGAAACAGCAGTTTTTCGCCCAGACCCGACTATCGGTCGACCGGACGGTCGACCGAAGAAAACCCGAGAGAACAGTCCCTGTATTCCGGTCGACCGGCCGGTCGACCCAGAAAACCCGAGAATTGGGTTCCTGCAGTCAGAGCACTTCGGTCGACCGGGCCGGTCGACCGCTCAAATCCCTGTGCATGCTGTGCACGTCGGTCGACCGGACCGGTCGACCGACTCGCCTATCTTCTGCTGCTGCTGCTAATTTCCTGCCCGCTGTCCCTTTGCCTTTCGTCGTAGACTCCTTGGCAATCTTCGACAGCACCTGGCATGACATCAACTCCTCTACTATACTCTCTAACAATTCTCCACCTCGATGAAGATTTCCAAATCTGAGCCGAACATCGACTCGATAGCGGCTGCACCAACCCGGTTGCCTACGTACCCCTTGCCCAAGGGATCAAGCCGTCCGTAGTTCACCCAAAATGAGCTTCTGCAAGCTCAATTCACCTGAAGGATATGAAGCAAGTCTTTGCAGTGTGCAAACTTTACTCCTGACACCACCTTTGTAAGCATATCGGCTGGATTCTCCGAAGTGTGAATCTTCAACAAGTCAATGTCACCTTCTTCCAGAATCTCCCGAACAAAGTGATACCTGACATCGATGTGCTTCGTCCTTGCATGATAGACTTGGTTCCTTGTCAAGTAAATGGCACTAATGCTGTCACAGTTTATCTTCAATATATCCTGTTCCACGCCCAAGTCATCAAGCAATCCCTGAAGCCAGATTGCCTCCTTCATGGCCTCTGTCATAGCCATATAGTCAGCCTCTGTGGTCGACAACGCGACGGTAGACTGAAGTGTGGAGCGCCAACTCACCGGTGCCTGCGAGAATGTGAAGACATATCCCGTCGTCGACCGGCGCTTGTCAAGATCACCTGCATAGTCTGAGTCCACATACCCTATGCACTC
This sequence comes from Agave tequilana, assembly GCA_038442645.1. Lineage (NCBI taxonomy): Eukaryota > Viridiplantae > Streptophyta > Magnoliopsida > Asparagales > Asparagaceae > Agave > Agave tequilana. The sequence goes on along the minus strand of JAVJIF010017729.1, from coordinate 30,808 downwards.
CTGCTTTCCGGTGTGGTCCTTCTCGAATACTAGGCCTACATCAATAGTTCCCTTGATGTACCTCAGAATCCATTTCACAGCTTCCCAATGACCCTATCTAGGATCATGCATGTATCTACTCACCATGGAGACTGCCTGTGATAGATCTGGCCTCGTACACACCATTGCATACATCAAGCTACCCACCGCATTGGCATATGGAACATGAGACATATGCTCACGCTCTTGAACACTCCTTGGAGACATCTTCGCTGACAATTTGAAGTGCGGCGCCATTGGTGTACTAACAGACTTAGTATCCTTCTCGATATTAAACCTCTGCAGTACCTTCTCCAGATAGCCCTTCTGAGTCAAACTTATCCTGCCAGCTTTCCTGTCTCTTGTGATCTCCATGCCCAATACTTTTCTTGCTTCCCCCAGGTCCTTCATCTCGAACTCTGACGATAACATCTTCTTCAGAGAATCAATAGCAGATCTTGACCTAGAAGCAATCAGCATATCATCTGCATAAAGAAGTAGATAGATATATTCACCTGATGGTAACTTGTTGTAGTACACACATGGATCGAAATGGCTCAGTGTGTACTTCTTCTTCCTGATGAAGCTATCAAATCGCTTGTACCACTGTCTCGGAGACTGCTTCAAACCGTACAGCGATTTCTGTAGCTTGCACACTAACTCTTCCTTCCCTGCAGCTTTGTAACCTGTGGGCTGTATCATATAGATTTCCTCCTCAAGATCGCCGTGGAGAAAGGCGGTCTTCACATCAAGTTAGTCAAGTTTCAACTCATTCTGCGCCACCAAAGCCAATAGAATCCGAATAGACGAGTGTTTAACTACCGGGCAGAACACCTCGTTGTAGTTGATTCCTTCTCTCTGAGCGTAGCCTTTAGCCACCAGTCTTGCCTTGTAGCGCACTGCAACTTCTTGAAGAGATCCTTGCTTCTTAGCAAATACCCACTTACACCCTATGGCCTTCTTCCCCTTGGGCAACTTAGTAAGTTCCCATGTGTTGTTCTTATAAAGAGATTGCATCTCTTCATTCATGGCTTCTTTCCACATCTCTGCTTCCGAACTGATCTCAGCTTCCCTGAAGGTAGATGGAATAGCCTCTTCAACAACTGGAAGTGCATACGCGACGACCATATCAGTGGTGAGCCAACCCGGTCTCCTAGTATTCCTCCGTGGTCTTCCAACTGCAATAGAATCTGGAACAGTACCCATGACCTGCTCCTGATCCTCTTCAACATTTTCAGCATTTTCTTCAGCTACTTGATCACCACCCTGTGTCACCTCAGGAATGATCCGAACTGATACTGAATCCTCTAGAGATGGTGGATCTGCATCACTCTCCACCTGCTACAATAGCTCCTTGGTCTTGCTGGTCTCCACCTGCTTAGAGACCGTAGGCTTCATCAGAGAAGCCTCATCGAATGTGACATCCCTGCTGATTATGAACTTGTTGTCCTTTTGGTCCAAATCTTGAACCCCTTAGTTCCTCGCTTGAAGCCAACGAACACCCTTTCTTTGCTCTTGGGTCCAACTTGTCTTCTTTGACATGGTAGTAGGCTGGACATCCGAAAATCCTTAGCATATCATAGTCCTCAGCAGTTCTTCCTGACCAAGCTTCAAGAGGAGTCTTCCCCCTATTGCAGACGACGGCAACCTGTTCACAAGATGGCATGCATACCCCAAAGCTTCAGCCCAGAACTTCTTTGGCAGTCCTGCATTGGATAACATACACCGAACCTTCTCTAGCAAAGTCCGGTTCATCCTCTCAGCCACCCCATTTTGTTGGGGATTCTCCGGTACTGTGAAGTGTCTCTCTATGCCCTCATCAAGGCATAGCTGTAGGAACGGATCAGATTTGTACTCCCCTCCATTGTCAGAACGGAGAACCTTGATCTTCCTTCCTGTGCTTCTCTCCAGATTAGCCTTCCACTTCACAAACAGCTCTAGGACTTCACCTTTGTATCGCATAGTGTACACCCAACAGCGCCTAGAGTAGTCATCAATGAACGACACAAAATAGTGGTTACCTCCAATCGATGCAGTCTTGGTAGGTCCCCATACATCCGTGTGAACATAGTCAAGAATACCCTCCGTGTAGTGTGAAGCTGTGCCAAACTTCACCTTGGTCTTCTTGCCGATGATGCAATGTTCACATAGATCCAACTTGCAGGTCTCAGCACCCTTCAGCAACCCTTTCTTCATAAGAGTTTGCATTGATTTCTCCCCTGCATGTCCCAGCCTCATGTGCCACAGCCGGGTAGAATCTTCCTTCTGACTGGTAGAAGCTGCCACCTGCCCTGTCACTGTACTACCCTTCAAGTAATACAAGTTGTTCCGGCGATCGGCCTTCAACACCACCATCGAGCCCTTTGTCATTTTAAGAACTCCTTCCTTAATAGACACTCCGAGCCCCAGTGATTCCAAAGAACCTACAGAGATCAAGTTCCTCTTCAGCTGAGGTACATATCTCACTTCTTTCAGCTCCCTCACCATCCCATCAAACATCCTGATTAGAATAGTGCCAACACACTCCATGATGCATGGGTGATCGTCGCCCATGACGACCGAACACCCCTCCAACTTCTCAAAACTGGTAAACCAGTCTCGATTAGGACATACATGATATGTTGCACCTGTGTCCAAGATCCACTCGTTCTCCCCCGAGTAGCCTATGATGGGAGTGGTAACTGAAAACGAGAACACTGAAGAATCCGAATCTGATCCATCTGCCTGTGATTTGCTGCTTGCAGTTTTTACCACTTTTGCGAGATTTGCTTCAGATTTTGACTCTTTCTTCTTTTCCTTGAACTTTGGACAGTCTACTTTCCAGTGCCCAATCTCTTTGCAGAATGCGCACTGATTTCTCTTGAGATCCCTGAAGCCGGCCTGGACTTCGATCTTCCTCTAATCTCCTTTCCCTTCCTTGATGAACCTCTACCTCTTACTTCCAATGCCTCTGCCGATGAACTTGTCTGAGAAGGATGTCTTTCATTTTTCCTTGTTTCATAACTCATCAATGAAGATGACACCTCATCATAATCCAAGCTCTGCCTTCCATTAATGAAGGTCAGTGTGAATGTCTCGTACTCTTCTGCAGGAAGTGAATTCAGAAAGATGACCGCCTTATCTTCCTCTTCTAGCTTGACATCCAAATTCAGCAGATCTGTAAGAAGTTTCGTATATCGGTTGATGTGCTCATTGACTGTGCTCCCCTTCTTCATCCTGAACTGATACAGCTTACTCTTAAGCTGCAACCTGGACTCTACACTCTTCTTCAGGTACTTCTTTTCAAGGGTTTCCCACAGTTTCTTCGCTGACGTCTCATGTTGCACAAGATATTTTATGTCTTGTGACAAGCATGAACGTATCAAGCCACATGCCGATCTGTTCATCTTCGCCCACTCTTCATCAGTGGTAGTGTTCTTCTTCCTCTCCAATAGGAGAGTGTCCTCGAGGTTTGATGCATTCAGTGCATCCATAACCTCACATCTCCACATACCGAAATTGTTAGTCCCATTAAACTTAACAACTTCAATCCTTGGGTGATTGTTCATTGTCTTAACAGATGTAGTTTCTTCTGCCATTGAGATCTTCTTTTGATTCTCTATTTATGCGGAAGAATAACCAAATTGGAATAAATCTCTACTCAGATAAAAATGGAATTTTTACCTGCCTCTTGAAACCCTAGATCGAGTTTCTCACCGGATCTACTCCAAACACAGATTCAACGAGCCCTCCTTGCATCCTCCTGAGATCGACACACGATCTCCTCGAACACCAATACCTCTGACCTGAGATCGACACACGATCTCCACCTGATCAGATCTGGAGCCCTTCGAATCCTCAGAATCCCAAGCGTAGCCTGGATGCTCTGATACCACTTGTTGTGCGCACCGACAACAACCAACAGAGAATCACACAATCTCCAGCACAAAGAACAGCCCAAATCACACGAAGAACACACAATCGCAAACAACAGATCTAACGAGGTTCGGCCTCAATGCCTACGTCCTCGGGGCAATCAATGGAGAGAGTTTTCAATTTAGGAAGATGATTACAATAGCTCTGGATCTCTCTGAATGCAAGAGTATCCGCAGCTTTTCTCACTTAAGGCTCTAAACCCTAGAAATTATACTTAGGGCTTAAATACTCAGTTTCCTGAAACAGCAGTTTTCCGCCCAGACCCGACTATCGGTCGACCGGACGGTCGACCGAAGAAAATCCGAGAGAACAGTCCCTGTATTCCGGTCGACCGGCCGGTCGACCCAGAAAACCCGAGAATTGGGTTCCTGCTGTCAGAGCACTTCGGTCGACAGGGCCGGTCGACCGCTCAAATCCCTGTGCATGCTGTGCACGTCGGTCGACCGGACCGGTCGACCGACTCGCCTATCTTCTGCTGCTGCTGCTAATTTCCTGCCCGCTGTCCCTTTGCCTTTCGTCGTAGACTCCTTGGCAATCTTCGACAGCACTGGTATGACATCAACTCCTCTACTATACTCTCCAACAAGCATTGCAAGTTTTAACCAAAAAAAATTGCATTAAAAAAATGCAAACATGTTATGCTAAAAATCATCAATGAGAAGCATATAAAAATAATATAAATGGATGATAGAGATAGTTATCAACACCGGCGGGCTAGTCTATGGGCCTGTTTGTTTCGCCGCAAAACGTCGCAAGTCGTAAGTCGTAAAATGAGAATGAAAAAGTGAACTGTAGCAGAGTAAATATATTGTGTTTTACAGTATTTGGTTGGTAAAATGAAATTATAAATGAAAAAGTATATTGTATTTTACGGTGTTTGGTTGGTAAAGTGAAAGTGTGAATGAGAAAGTATATGTGTTTTACAGTGTTTGGTTGGTAACTTAAAAGTGTAAGTGGAAAAGTTGGCCACAAAATTAACTGTAACAGTGATTTAAATATTATAAATACTATTAAATTAAATATACTATATAAAATTAAATTGTACTAATAAATTTGTGATAAAATATTAATAATTTAATATTTTAATTATAACAATAATATTAATAAAATATTAATAAAATTAGTAAAATATTACTAAAATATTAACTAAATAAATAATTATAAAATTTTAAGAATATATAAAGAACATTAATAAAATTTTAAGGATACTAAAAAATATAAATATTAAAAAATCTTAAGAAAAATTATAAAATATAGTTATAATATTATAATATTATAAAATACTTAAGATTATTATAATATTAAATTTATTATAATATTGTAATATTATAAAATATAATTAACAAAGTAAAATATAGTTATAAATTTAATAATAAAATATTATTATGATATTATATATTAACATAATAAAATATTAATATAATTTTAAAGTATATTATAATATTAATAAAGTAATTGTTTATATTAAGAAATAAATAAATTAAATATATACTAATTTTATATTAAAGCATATTATTGTTATATTAATAAAATATTAAATCTAAATAAAATATGGTGAAAATATTAATAAAATAATTAAGTATTAAATAACAATATTAAATAAAAATATTAAATTAAAATAATCAAATATTAAATATTAAAACAATATTAAAAATAATAAAAAAACTCAAAAATGCAATATAAAATAATTAGATAAGAAATTTAACACTATTAAAAATATTTAAAATATTAAATATTTAATAATATTAAATTATATATTGATTGTCAAGTAAATGCTTTGGGACTGTAAGTGTACTACAAGTAGAATTTACATGACCAAAAATTAACTGTAGCAATCGCAAGTGGGAAAATGTGAGTGTAAAAGTGAGATTTACATGACCACAAATTTAACTGTAGCAACTGCAAGTGGGAAATGAAAGTTATATTTTGCAAGTTGTTTTGCAGCGAAACAAACAGCGGAAAATGGAAAAAAGGTTTTACGACTGACGATTTGCGGCCTTTTGCGGGGAAACAAACAGCCCCTATATTTCTCCAAACTAGGTGGCCCTCCCACCTACACTCTTTGATAATGATGTGTCCATGAATATGGTTCATTAAGTTTCGATTGTATTCACCACCAAAGCACCAATTCTCTCACATCTTATGAGAGCCCACACCTACATCAAATACATATGGTATGATTTTGATACCTATGTTAGACTTATTAGTTTTAAAGTCTAATTATTTTGGGGCTAATCAAGTCAATTGGATATTTGCACCCGCCTACTTAACCTATGTTGTTTGACCCAATAAATAATTGATCAAACCTAAATGGTTTGGGTCTAGACACGTTTTCAATTACACTTAGCCATGAGTGTATTTAAATTAGAATGTGGGACTCATCTACACGTGTGAAACTCGTGTTATAAATCAAGGGCTTAGATCTATGATGAGTTGAACTAGGGTTTCTTGATGCTATATATATATCATGAGTAGGGTTTCCTCTCCACCAACAAGAATAATCATCTCTCTCTTAGAGGCCTCTCATCTCCTCTAAGGATAAAGAAGAGAACTTGGTGGCTGGAGAGAAGAATCCTTTCCCTCAACTCCGACGCCTTCGAGATCGTGCAATATTCGGCATCCTCGCGATGGAATCAGGTATGCCTAAAACCCTCCTTCCCTTTGATCATGATAAAGAGGCTTATAGTATATGTGTAGATCTTGTATGGAATAAATTTAGATCTAACAATTGGTATCAGAGCCTCCTCTTTATCAGATCATAGGGATCTACAGAAATTATGATCTCGATCTATAAATATCTCCTTTGATTCAATAAATATTTTGTGTCTCATATGTTGGATCAAAAGATTAAAAGGAGTGATTTTTATTAAATTTAATATGTATATAATTTTTATGAAATTTGATTTGTGTGTTATTATTTTTGATTTTAAAAAAAAAATTGTGTGCCCTGTCTGCATGCAGGCGCTTGCAGGCGCCTGCATGTTAGGCAACGAAAAAAAAAGGGGATGTTAGATGCATGCGCTGGAAGCACCAGCGTATGCATCATGAAGGAGATTTCAAAGTTATAAAAAAAAAAAAAGATATTTTGACATGGCCTGCATGCATGCAGACATGTGTCTGCATGCATGCATGCACATGTAAGGCAAAAGGGTTTTTTTTTTAAAGAATAATTTAAAAAAAAATGGTTAATTATTTTGGGTTTCATGAATTAATTAAGATTATGAGATTATCTTGGATTCGGATAGAGATTGAATTTTACTCTAATAAGGAAAACCTACTACTAATTAATCTCATATTTAATTTCAATTGGGATTGTTGAGATTGATTTGGGTCTTATGATTGAGATATAATTCTAGCCTATTAAGGATATTTGGATAGAATTCTACTCAAATAAAGAAATCTAATCTCAATCAATCTCACATTAAGCTAATTGGGTTTTATTCAGTTATTTAAACCCGACCTATTAAGGAAACCCAAACCCATAAGTTAACCATTGCGGGTCGGGTGTAATTCAGACCCGATAAGCACTGCAGACCCGTTTTGCCAATAGAAACTTCAATTAACCGTTAGGGGCTCATACGACCTCTGTTTTGGGCATGTAAATAGCCGTTTCGAAGCTCTTGACGAGCACTACAGTATTACAGGAACTATACATGACAAAACAGTAATTAGTTGACATAAAGAAGGCATTGAAGTGTTTGTTTATCATGGTTATGTGTACCCTTACATGCTTCCGCTTTATCATCAATATTTTATTGCTTATATTATCTTGCATGATGAATATTGGTGTTTATTACAGTTAATAACACACAGATAAAGATATATACATGTTCAAGCTAAAGAATTTATAAAAGAGTTTATTTAATTGCGTATGTAGTTCATGCGGACAATAGCCGGCCCAAAGGAAGACTATTGTTTGGCCGAATTATGTACGGCGTCGGATACTTGATGTGGGTAATGCAAGTGGGAGAACCTTAATGTGTGGTAATCGGCCCAAAGGAAGGTTGTCACACTATTGGCCCATATTGCATTACCCTCACCAACTAGTCCGATGGCGGAACAAGAATATAGATGCATAAATTTGTGTGGCCCATGCGTGTGGCAATCGGCCCAAAGGAAGGTTGTCATTATGGCTGGGTCATTACATATATTATATGGCCAATATAGATTACTTAAACTTTAGGACCAATCCTATAAAGTGACAGTCGGCCCAAAGGAAGGCTGCTCTCTTACATAGGACCTAGACTTTAGGATATCTATATTGGGCCAGTACAGTGTTGGCATATAGAGACACAACTTGTTCTGAAAGTTTAACCGGCAGCTCTATCGGTTAAACTGGTTGCATTTTCTGAAATTCATTTTTTATGGCTATTACAGTAGAATTTTATTAAATGCAATATTTATGTTAAACTGATAAGAAATTGTACACTTATGTAGTTTAAATTGAATGGTACAAACTTTAAGAAGTGGTAAGACCACGTAAATGATCGTTCTTGAATTCATGCACCTAGAGTACACCTTAAAGATTGATGGATCTCTACTATCACTAAGAAAAGTTCAGTAAAGAAAAGGTCAATTATGGTAAGTGGGAGAGATTTTACAAGATGTGTCTAATGGTCATAAAGTACACTATCCTATAACTATTAGGGATTCTATACCTGATAAAGTCAGTACTCACTTAGCATCCAGGGTAAACTTCTAATAAGAAAAGGAAAGTGAAACTAAAGGGAGGAACATAAACACCACTACAGTGGCTGATCCTAAGTGGCAAAAGTGCAGAAAAAAATAGCCTAAGGTCATTGCATACTTCTTCTGTAAGAAAGTAAGCCACCTCAAGTAGGAATGCATAAAGTATCAGAAATGGCTATTTAGCGGGTATATCTCATATTTATGTTTGTTCTGAGATTAGTTTAGCTTTAGTGCCACTTTATAAATTATGAATGGATAATTCACATGAGCGATTCAATGCAGAACTTCCAAACCCAAAGGAGGCCCAGCCCAGCTGAGCGATACGTATACATGGGTGATGGAAATAAAGTTGCAATTAAAGCTATTGGAGTTTGTAGGCTTAAAATAGATTCTAGTTTTTTTTTGTTTTAGATTTGGATGAGACTTTATATGTACCGTTCTTTTAGGCGGAATCATATTTCTATTTCATTTGTTAGACAGATCTAGTTTTACTGTCACTCTTGATAATGAAATACTTAGTCTACTTTCCAAATCTAAAGTTGCTGGTACTAGAATTCTGATTGATGGCTATATAAATTGAAACTTCATGCTTTATATATTGAATCTCTATATGTGAATAGCATAGGCACTAAGGGAAAATTAATTAAAGAAACATTAGAAAGTTTGGTACTTGACGAAGTTCAGGTGTTTTAATTTGGTGTATACAGACATTTGTGGTCCATTCCCTACAGCTTCTTGGAATGGTCATGAATATTTCATCACTTTTACAGACAATTACTCTCGTTATAGGTACCTACACTTGTTCCATGAGAAATCCCAATCATTGGACATATTTAAAGCCGTTAGATCTGATCATGGTGGTGAGTACTATGACAGATATGACGAATCAGGTAAATGTCCAGAATCATTTGTCAATTCTGAAAGAGTGGTATTATCGCTTAGTACACCATATCAGGGACACCTCGTCAAAATGATATTGCTGAGAAATAAATCACACACTAAAGGACATGGTTAGGAGTATGATAGCTCACACTATTCTACCAAAGTCATTATATAGTGAAACCTTAAAGATGATTGTCACCTCCTTAATAGAATACCTAACAAAACAGTAACTAAAACCCCGTATGAGTTATGGACTGGGAAATCTCTCAGTATTAGGCATCTATATGTTTGGGGTTGTCCAGCGAAGCTCGGCCATATATACCATATAAGAAGAAGTTGGACTCAAGGACAGTTAGCTGTTTATTTGTAGGATATTCTGAGAGGTATAAAGGCTTTAAGTTTTATTATTCCTCCACTAAGAACATAAAGACGGATAATGCTAATTTTTTTTTGAGAATATTCAGAACAGTGGGAGTCAACTACATAAAGATTTCATATTTAAGAAAGGACATATTGTTATACCCATGACAATTGTTCAAATGATAAAGTAGTTGTTCGACTTCAAGATGAAATTACAGTTGCATCCTTACAAGATACATATACAGTTCATCCTGAAGTAGATCATGTTGGTAAGGTAGAAACTGAAAATTCTCAATCACAAGTACCTAGGAGATCAACTAGGAAGAGGAGATCAGTCATTACAAATGACTATATAGTTTATCTCCAATAGCATGAGTTTGACATAAGGTTAGAGGATGACCTCACATCTTTGAATGAGGCCAAACTCAACATTCACTCCACTAAGTGGTCAAATGTCATGAAAGATGAGTTAAAATTCATAAAGGACAATGATGTTTGGGATTTAGTAGAGTTGCCTAAAGGTAAGAAACCGATTGGTTGTAAATGGGTGTTCAAAACCAAGCGGGATTCGAAAGGCAATGTCGAAAGATATAAGACACGTCTTGTCGCAAAGGGATTCACTCAAAGAAAGGGCATTGACTATAAGGAGACTTTCTCCCTAGTTTTCATGAAGCATTCTTTTAGGATTATTATGGCACTGGTGGCTCACTTTGACCTAGAGATATACCAAATGGATGTTAAGATTGCCTTTCTTAATGGTAGCATTAAGAAGGAAATCTGTATGGTGCAACCAGAAAATTTTAAAGTGAAGGTTTCATAATATTTGGTTTGCAAATAAAGAAATTCATTTATGGTTTAAAGCAAGCATCGCGTCAATAGTATTTAAAATTTGATCAAGTAATATGCGATTTTGATTTTAAGGAAAATATAGTTGATCAATGTATTTACCATAAATTTAAAGGGAGTAGATTATATTTCTTGTGCTATATGTGGATGACATTCTATTAGCAAGTAACGATATAGATCTTCTACTTGAGATCAAGAGTTTTCTCTCAAAGAATTTTGAGATAAAGATCTTGGAGACGCTTCTTTTGTGATAGGCATCCAGATTCAACGTGACAGGACACATGGAATATTAAGTTTTTCACAAAAGGCCTATATCGATAAGGTGCTAGATAGATATGGCATGAAGAATTGCTCTAAGGGAGATAAGTTAAGTCTACTCTAATGTCCCAAGAATGATCTACGGAAAGAGCAAATGAAAGACATTCCATATGCATTGGCGGTTGGATGTCTGATGTGTGCTCAAGTTTGTACCCATCCAGAATAGCATATACCATTGAGAAACTTGACAGAAACTTGATCAATCATGAGATTGATCTCTGGAAGACTGTCAAGAAGGTAATGCGATATCAATAGAAGACTACATGAAATCTGATCAGTTGCAGCTGATCGGATACACAGATTCAGATTATGCTGTATGTATCGACAATAGGAAGTCCACTTCATGTTATATTTTCCTTATTGTAGGAAGATGGTGGATTTAGTCGAGAGGCCATTACAGCTACACTGTGATAATAAGAGCTATAGAGCTCTACTACAATAGTGACAAGAGTTCAGTAAAGTCGAAGCATATCGACATCAAGTTTCTTGTCATCAATGATAAAGTTCGGAATCATATTTTGTCTGTTGATAGTGATGACACTATTCTTAACATTACAGATTCACTCATTAAAGGACTTTCACCTTAAGTATTCTTAGAGCATATTGTTCATATGGGGATGACTAGTCATTATGATATCCTGATTTTGTGGGAGTGGATAATTTTATGTAACTGACATTATTTCTAAGTGCACTTTATGGATATTTGTTGATTCTGATAAATAAATTTATAACTGCTTTCCCTAAAGTTTACTTTTGCGCATTTGAGTTTGTTGAATTAGCAGTTAGACTCGTTGGAGTCATAAGGCTAGACTCGTTGGAGTCATAAAGTGGAAACCAGTTGGAATTGTACCTTATTTGATCAGAGGACATTTCCATGCCACACGTCCACATTTGATCTATGTCGTTAGGGGTTCTGAAACTTGTGATGTGGAAGGTCCTACCTCGATTATACAGAAGGTAACGATCGCCATGTTCGGTGGCAGGACTCTTAATGGACCAGATTGTTTTGAAACGTGGTTTGTCGGCGGTTAAAGTATTGATGTCATAAAGTTATGCATAATATCTATTCAGTATGACTTGCTTGGCCCAAGTGGGAGATTGTTAGACTTATTAGTTTTAAAGTCTAATTTATTTTAGGCCTAATCAAGTCAATTGGATATTTGCACCCGCCTACTTAACCTATGTTGTTTGACCCAATAAAGAATTGATCAAACCTAAATGGTTTGGGTCTAGACACGTTTTCAATTACACTTAGCCATGAGTGTATTTAAATTAGAATGTGGGACTCATCTACACGTGTGGAACTCGTGTTATAAATTAAGGGCCTAGATCTATGATGAGTTGAACTAGGGTTTTTTGATGCTATATATATCATGAGTAGGGTTCCCTCTCCACCAACAAGAATAATCATCTCTCTCTTAGAGGCCTCTCATCTCCTCTAAGGATAAAGAAGAGAACTTGGTGGCTGGAGAGAAGAATCCTCTCCCTCAACTCCGGCGCCTTCGAGATCGTGCAATATCGGCATCCTCGCGATGGAATCAGGTATGCCTAAAACCCTCCTTCCCTTTGATCATGATAAAGAGGCTTACAGTATATGTGTAGATCTTATATGGAATAAATTTAGATCTAACAACCTAAACTTTCTTGGGTCCTCCGGGGTTAGTGTTTTGAATCTAAATATTCTTAAATATAAAATTTAAGAAATTTAATCTATCATAGCAAAGTTTTGTAAGGTGGCCCTTGAGGCCACAATGAGAACAATGATATACTGTAGCATGAGTGTGAGTATGTTGTGCATAAGGTGTATGAGCATAAACATGAGGTGTGTGTGCATGCATGTGAGGAACATATTTCTTGCGAAATATAAATTCCAATAACTATGATTGAAAGCACATTGGCTCAAGCATAAGCCCAAACAATCAATGCTCTTTTTCAAAATACAAATCTCATTTTTAACATTTGAAAAGAAACATCATATGCAATAAAAACCTTTTCTTTTTGACTTAAAACATTTTTGAAAGAATCTTTTTCCTTTGAAATCAAAATAATTTTATTTTTCCAAATTTCATTTTCTTTTGAAACTAAGTCAAGTTGAGCTTTCAAAGAATCCTTTTCAATTAAAGCAAAATCTCTTTCTTTGGAAATAAAATCAACTTGGTTTTCCAAAGAAACATTTTCATTCAAAATAACTTTCTTTTCATTTAAAATCAAATCAAGTTTTGAAGATAAAAGCTCATTTTCCTTTAAAACAATATCCTTCTCATTTTAAATTTCTTTTTTTCTTTCAAAATACAATCTAGTTTTTAAGACAAAAAAATATTTTTTTCAATTGTAAATCTTTATTTTTCAACAATTTATATGTTGTAAGAAAATCTTCACAAAACAAAGCAAGCTCATTATTTAACACATGTGCATCCTCACCAGACATATCATCATTAGATGTACTTGCACAATCATCGATGTTGGATTCCGAATTTACCTCAAAAGAGTCATTCTCTTGGACCATGAAGTAAGCTTGGTCGGATTCATCTTTACTAGATTCTCTCTCCAAATCGTTTAAATCTTGTCCTTCAAGAGAGATCAACGTGTTCCACACTATAAAAGTGGAATCACAATGAGAAATCATAAAAAGATAATGTTTGTTAAGTGTTTGCTTTAGTTCAATCATAGTTTGTGCATTAGCTTCTAAATATTTCCCATTTTCAAAATATGATTTCTTAGCGGTGGCAAGATAAATATGTAATCCTAAGTTTTAAGATATAAACTCATTTTAAAATTTCACATATCAATATTAGAAACATCAAATATAGGTGGATCAAGATAATCCATGAGTGTGTAAAACAAATATGAATGTGTAAAGCAAATATGTGATTAGCAAATATAGGATCATTTCTAGGTTGTTAAACCGAATATCAGGAGTACTAGCTCTGATACCAATTGAAAGACATCTAGAGGGGGTGAATAGGTGTAATGCTAATCTAATGACAAATAATGCGGAATTAAACTTTTACACTACCATAATAGATATCCAAAGAGTGAAACCGAATTCCCGATGAAGGGCTTTAGAACTTCTCCTCAAGATTCCTCTAGATTAAGAGTTGAGGTGCTTCAATAACTCTCTTAGAATGATACAAGTGTAAGCACAATATCAAGCATGTATTGATGAACAATAACAACAATGCTAGATATAAAGAGAGTAGAGTTTAGAGAGATAGCCAAACGCAAATACAAGGATATATTCCGAGGTTCGAGCACCAAGTCCTACGTCCTTGCCTTCACCGCATAAAGGATTTCTACTATCTTCACTAAGAAACTCTACAAAGAAAAAAAACTCAATCCTCTACATAAGAGGAGGCACAAAATCAAGGCACAAAGCCTATGCACAAAACAATCACCTCTACACAAGATGGAAGGCACAATCAAAGCACAAAGTAAAAGAGTGGTTACAACACTTGATAATCATAAAGATCACAAATAACACTTTACACAATAAAAGATCTTAGAGGATAGATTTTACAATGAATAGCTCAAGCTTATGAGAAAATAAAGATTTTGAAAATTAAGCACAAAAGAAAATACTTGGGAAAACCTTCTTGAAAGATATAGAAATTTGAAGAACAATATATGAATTTCCCAAAACTTATTTCTTTGATTCTCCAAAATTTTGAAACACAATAGAGATATGGATTCTGAGCACTAAAATTTTTGAAAAACCTGTTGAAAAACTCTGTTGAAGGTGAAATATTAGCTCTTGAAAATCTTCTACAAAACTCACAAAAAAAATCACTTATATATAGCCTCAAGAAAACTAGCCATTAGGGCCAAAAAAAGTACCAGAAATGGCCTGTCAGTCGACCGGCCGATCGCCCGTCCAACAATTAAATTTTTAACCGTTAGAGCCTGGCGGTCGACCGGTTGGTCGACCTACCAGAGATCAGTTTGTGCAATAGGTTAACTTTGAGCATGGTTTTGAGCCCTAAAATGTTAGAATTTGTAAATAAATGTATAGGATTTTCTATATCTTTAAGTTTTCTTTCTAATGCAACTTAATCAAATCAATCTGATAATGGAGTAGAAAGTTATGAGTAAAATACTAAAATATGTCAACGAGAAAACTGTAAATTTTTTTCAGAACATGAACTGATTTGAAATCAATATTTGACATCCTAAAATATCGAATCAGAAAATGATTATAGAAAAAAAAATGCAGCCCTAAAAGTTATCTTTTTAATGCAATTTGAATCATTTTTATTAAATATCATAATAAAAAGTTATGGCCAAAATACTTAAAAGGTGTCGAGCAGATCAGCAGAACGATCGGCCGCGAGCGGTCGACCGAGAAAACGCCAGAGCTCTGTAGACACAGCCGGTCGACCGGTCGGTTGACCGATCTCTACTGCGATCGATCGGTCAGTTAACTGGGATCTCACTCTCTTGGGTTGTGTAGTTTGTGCACGTCGATCGACCGTGTAGGCGACCGTCACAGCTATCGGTTGACCGTTGGTAGGCCGGCAATAGCCCAGAAATAGTATTTTGAAATATTTTGAATATCCTTTTAAATATAATAAATATCAATAAATAACAATAAATTCTACAAAAGTTCATGTAAAATAATAAAGCAAAGATATGTGTTATCAAAAATCACAACATATTACAAACATGTGATATTATTTTTGAGATGAAGAATTTCAATCTAGAAATCAAAATCATATTTTTTGAAAACCTTTTAAATGAAAATTGATTTTTTTCAAAACTCCATAAATGCAAAAATAAGTTGTTCAAACATATTTGAAGCTCAATAGCATATGGATACACAAGCAAAATGATATGAACTTATTTTTAATGAAAACCAAAATAGAAACGTAAACGGTTTAACTGAAGCTAAACTTTTTTTATGTGTGTGTAAACTTGAGCAATCAAAACTAATTTATTCTTTACAAGAGATATAAACTCATAAATTCTAGACTTAAATCTTCTTATATATCTTGTTCTCCAAGTAGACTTGATCCAAACTTGATTCTCTGAGATAAGACTCTATTTCGAGTACTTGATATGTTCCATAAGCTTGAGCTCCTGAATCACCATGTATAAGATCCAAACTTTATTTTGAGTTTTTTTAGTGAACAAAGCATTAACTAAGACCTTGATCAATATCTGAAACTTAAACACAACAAGATTATTAATATTATAACTATATGAGTTAGTCATTATCAAAACTAGGGTGATGGGTCTTTGGGCCAAAATGGCGCCATGTGCGACCCAGAGTTCTCGGATTGCTGACTGCCACTTGAGGAGACTGATTTTTCGCACCTTTGATTGCTCTCAGTACAGGTGGCCCAGTAGTGCTCGGTGGTGGAGACGAATGAGTGAGAGACCCTTCTATCATTTAGTTCCTGGTGGATTGCGATTTGCACAAGATCTCCATCTCGGCGACCAGCTGGTTGTGGTGGCAGGCCACCGCTTCTCTCTTGAGGGTAGCATTCTCATGGTCATGAGCCACCTCCACCCGCTGTTCATCCATTTGCTTCTGAAGGTCAGAAAGCATCTGGATGAGTTAGTTCTTGGGAGCATTACCCCTGCCCCCAGGGATGTAGGGAAGAAAGACAATCCTTCCCAGACATCTTCGATGTGAACGTAGGGAATGACAGAATGTTGATCCGAAGGCCCTACGCCTCCCGCGGCGAATGATCAGGCTTTTGAGGCTGCTGTGGTGGTGGCGCTGGAAGTGTTCCTCCTTGATGGGGCCATTGTAACTTCGGAGAGAGAAAGTGTTTGAAATTAGGAGAACTTTGAGCGTGAACTCAGAGATCTCAATGAAAGAACCAAAATATAGGGGTAAATTTCTCGGGGGAATTTATCTACACTCAGATTGTAAATGAGAATGTAAATCAAACGCAAATACTAGAAAATTATGTAGAAAGCCTGAGGAGGGAAAAACCACGGAGCAACGAGAGCGAGAGATTTCACTAATCAGAGAGATTATAAGGAGTTCTCAACACTCTATTATAAGTTTAATTCTCCAGGGTTCCCCTGCAAAGGAGGAAGAGATCGACTTTGTAACTGAGGGTTGATAATTTGAGTCGTGACCTTCGAGATTTCCACCTCTGGATCACAATCGCAACGGCATGTAACGCCCCAGCTGTAATCAGTTGAGTGGTGCGTGATCTTCGGAGATCATGCCGGTTGGCGAGGATTAGGGTTGAGATTCGCATCTATAGCCCCACGTGTCATGTTGTAACTATTCTATTAGTCAGATGATCGGATGAGATCTGTTGAATTCAATGTTTTAAATATCGGATATCGACAATATGTCGGTCGGCAAAATTATATACAAGATACTGGCTAATAATCGCGATATGATACTAAATATCGGACGTCATTTTAGACGTCGTATCAGATGAAGAATATACATGTGATTGCCTACATAAATCATATGAAACTACATAAATTAAGTTTAGGGTCACATAGACTCATAAGGAATCCTTACCTTTTGTAGAAGTTTCTCAAAAGCATTTGTAAAAGCTCCTCAAATGCGTCATACAATGATATATCGGATATATTCATCTTGAATTTCAGCCGATATATTGGCCACGTGACGATATATCAACCCATATCGGTCCAAAACGATATCTGATAAAATTTTGCATTTACCATACCGTTTTGGATAAAATATTAGTATCTCAGCCGATATATCGGTAAATCAGCCGAGAGTTAAAACAGTGGTTGGATGAGACTGAATTTGTAACTCCATGATCTGGGAGATTTGCCAGGTGTCGTAATCTCGCAGGGGTCATAATTTTGACCATTACAGGTACTGTTCTGAGAACGGCTGCATTCAGCTAATGAAAATTGTGGTGTTTTTTTCTTTTTCTTTTTCTTTTTTTGTTTTAATTTTTGCCCTAAATGAAAATTTGTGGTGTTTAGCAAGAGAAAATTTGGAAACCGTGGTCTTTACTTGTTTTCAAAATTCTGTTTAAATACTCATTTATCTTCTTTCTGTATGCTGTTGGGCTGTAAGGTGAATCAATCATGCCTGTATTTATTAATATGGATTCCACATGCACATATATTTCGTAGGCCTGCAGAAAGGCCATGGCCCAATATAATTGTTCTTGTGCTTCATGTTTGTTTGAGCTGGGTTGAGTTCATATAAACATATATACAACTTATTTGAATACACTGGGGCTGGCAATGGGGCCCAATTTGAACTGGCCCAAAATCCAAGTTTTGATCTTTAAAATCATTTTCGATAGGATACAAATCTTTAAAATCATATCCATAGGTTATTGGGTTGTATATGAATCTTTAACCCGATTGGATATTTGTAATTTGATTTTGTTCATTTAATTCTAGCTAAATTATTTTTTAAGATTTCTAAGCCATGGCTCAGTGGTAAGGCAGAGGGTTGGATTATTGATCCCAAATTCAAGATTAGACTATGACTTTTATTTTTTAAAACAAATCATCATTTTATTCTACATATAACTCGCGAATAGTTCATGTTTGACTCAGTATTTAGTTCAAATTTAGCTCACTCGAATTGCTCGACTTTGTAATTGAACCAAACTCAAAAATAGACAACTCGCTCGTGTTTTGATTCAAATAAGCTCGATATTTGATAAATACATTTAGCTAATAACTTTGTCTAAATTATACTACTCCTATTATGCACCTCATATATTATTAAATGAGTTACTTACAAATATAATAAAATATAAGAGAGTTGTGCCAAAAAATTTTGAATTATAAACGTCTTTTCTTCCTTAAAGAGATGATTAGAAGTTCTTTTTATTAGTGTGACAGCCATAATTTCAAGAATCGCCGAATAAACAAATTATTCGTGACCAAATCTTATTCAGTTCATTATTGAATTGGCTCGCTCGTGACTCGCTCGATTAATAAACGAGTTGAACTCAAACAAGATCAGCTTGTCTGAGTTCTACTCGTTTACACCCCTACTCTTTTGGCTAGCCTAGAAAGGTTAAGTTTTAGCCATGCTTTACGATGGAAATGCTTTGTTGCATGTATTAATATGCTCTTTATCACTACTCCTTGTAGGATAATACTTGTACTTTCAAAGAAATTTCAAAAGAGTTTGCAAGACTTTCAATGAGGTTACGTTGGTCTGGGTTACAAGAGACTCGAGTTCAAACATAGTCTAACGTGACCTCAAACACCACTGCATCATCTTCTATTTACTTTTCAGTTCTAGACTTGATTCGTTCATTAGATGGTAGGTTAGGATCGGCTTGGGTCCATAATTTTTCTTACATATTAACCTAAATTTCTCTTTTTTACATCTGACTTCTTTTTTAGTATATAATTAATAATTATTCATCCAACCCACATGGTGTTGTCTCTTAGGGCCCATTTGTTTCTCGGATTTTGAGCTGAAAAGTGAAAGTGGTGCGACCCCATGTCAGAATTTCAAAAAATGTGTTTGGTTGCCAATATATCACAACCTAAAAAAATGATGTGGGCCTCTACATTTTCAGGCAGTGGGCCCGTGTTCTGCACAGCTGCAAATATTCGCTCAATTTGAGCGGAAATCAGCTGAATTTCTGAGCATTCGAGCCCCTATAAAAAATTTTCCCATAGAAAGCTTCAATCGTGAAGCCCGTCATAATTTTCTCTACATTTTTTTCTCTCCCAAACACGCCCTTAGCCTTGACTCGTGTGGTAATGAGTTGGAGAGGAGTAATTAGTCTAATAGCATGGACACTTCAAATATAAAGTCGTATCGTATTCAAATACATTTTGGACACACATACAGGGCATAATATTTCTATTTTATCTGTAAATTTTTAGTATTTATTGTGTATCAGAGTATCTTATCAGTTACATGTGTCACGTGTTGGCGTATCTATGTCAGTGCACCAGAATAATAGACCAAGGCTAAATTCTAGGGGACAGCCTACATGTTCAGCAAAGAAAATCTGGAGTTTTGGATTTTAATTCTGGAGCCAAATTGGATGTAGCCCCAATCAAACTTGAGTCAGCCTGATCTACCTTAGACCCCTATTAAGGACAATTTGTCAACCATTTAAATTATGAAAAAATGCTATCAAGTGTGTATTACTGTCTAATATGACCTGTGACTCAGCGTATTAATGATCAAGTTTATGAAATGACAATAAATAATGTTGTTAATGTCTAATCTAGTTTAACTCCATTGCATTCCTCTCTTATGGACAAAACTTGGACCACTTCTCATCCTCATGGATTCCACTCTCAGCACTTGCTTTCTTTGCAAATACACATGAAACCCTAGAAAGCCAACCATCTCCACACCCTTCTCAAAGTGACCACAAAAGCTTCCACTAAAAAGAGAAAAAGATGGCATATTTGGCATCCACAAAAGCCAAATCAGGTACCCCATGAAGCCAACAAAAGCCAAGGATGTGTGGCACTTCAAAAGTGGACATGAGACTAGGACTGTAAATGGTACCCGAAAACCCGAAACCCGATCCGATTTTTTACTAACGGATCGGGTTTGGATCTAAAAACTAGACCCGAAATGCTTATCGGGTCGGGTTTGGATATTACTATTTCAAACCCGAAACCCTATAACAAACCCGAAAAGAGAGTAAATGCTATAAATGGTACTTTTTATCATACATTTCTCCATATTTAAATTAGTAAAATTATAAAAATGAGAACTTGTTCATATTATTATAAAAGTAAAGTGTATAAACTTTCATTTTGCATCTAATAAAATTGAAATACAACTTTAAAAAATAACTCTCATTGAAACTTTAATACACCTATTTAAAATCCGAATCCGACCCGAACCCGATAAGAAAGAAGAGATTCCGACCTGAACCCGAGTCCGAACCCGAATTCCTTATCGGGTTCGAGTTCGGATATGGCATGGATCCGACCCGAACCCGACTCGTTTACACCCCTACATGAGACACACCAACCCACACAAACCCCAACCCCAACACACACACACACACACACACACACACACACACCAATGTCATTATTGTTGTTGAAATAATTTTTCATGCTTGGGATTGGCTTAGGTTGCAAATCCCCTTCAACCCACTTTCTTCTAAAACTTAATTCAATCCACTAGAGTATTACTTTATGATTTGATAGCAAATTAAATCTATTAATTCAAGTAAAATCTTATTAACTCATGGCCAACATAATTTGGTGGATCCCTATTGTGTTCATTAATAATATCTAAAGAAAACTTTTCATAGTGATGCACATATCAACTAACTTTTTCGGCATATCATCAATAAATGAACTCACTTTAAGGAGTCATTACAGTTGTTTTGTAATTGGAACAAAGTGCTTTCATCTCTTGGTTAAAAACCACTAATGACTTCCACTGACAAATCTAAACTCTAAAATGTGGTGCATGTTATAAAACTAAGAAAATGTAGAGAAATGAGAAGAGAAAGTCAAGAAAAATTATTCTCAAGCTTGTATGTTTTTTATTCATCTTTGTAGTCTCTATTTATAAACAAATATAAGCATAAATTACAGAGAAAAAGATGAAGATGTCACCAACTAGCTCATACATTTATAAGGAAGAAGGTGGAGAGGTATGCTGGTTATCCACTAACTCATACATTTACAACAATGCATGACATAAGTTCTAAATATTATTGGCCTAGTATTGGTTTTAGATTTTTCTTTTCATTATTAGTAATTACTTTTATTTGTTTCAATTGATATGGAGGAAGAAAGAGACTAAGGTCAATAATACTAATTTAAGGTGATGGTTATCAGATTGTCTTTGTCTAAAAAATCATATAATTAGGGGCTTCAGACTCTTATTAGTTAAATATGCTAGTGTTTCTTGATTTTGGATTTGTTAATGTACTATAATTAGTAGAGAGGGAAACCAATGGAAACATGGAATATATTAAATTTGTGTGGATCACAACTTAACAAATACATGCAAATAAGTAAACAATATAAGAGTGCACGTAACTAAAGAGAGAGTAGAGTGAAGATAGAAAGAGTAAGCAATCACAAACGCGAGATTTGTTTCAAGGTTCGAGCCACTGCTCTACATCCCCGCCTTCAACATTATGAAGGATTTTCACTATAACCGAGCTTACTAGATCGTCAACCATTACAAGTTCTCATTAGAACTCAATGCACTAACAAGTCCTCTCTCTCAGTGTCGCAACACCAACACGGAGCTCACTAGCTCACTTGAGGCCGCAACCTCTACAACTTCTCAATAGAAGGAAATCAGTGATCTACACTTGATCACAAATGGCTCACAGGCACAATCCTATAACGAAGATGAGGAGATGAAACTCTTTGAGATTGTGTAGTGAAAATAGCTTGTAGAGATGCAGAGGGAAGGCTCAAGCTAAAAACAAGAGTATGAAAATTTAGCTCAAAAAGAAATCTTTTAGGAAAAAGCTAAAACTTGTAAAAAACTTGATCTAAACTTTAGAAATCTTGTTATTGAGTTTTTTCACAGTCCCACCATTTATAGGGGATGAAAATATGAGTAGAAACTCAAAAGAGCCATTGGGAAAAGACCCAGAAAAAGACAAAACAGAATATAGCCGTGGGAAAAAACAGAAGAAAAGTCTTCTGTCGGTCGACCAACCAGTCAACCACCAATGGTCAGATTTTTGACCGTTGGGGATAGAGATCGACCGGTCGGTCGATCGTTATTCCCAACTAGAGAGCTAAACTTTTTGTTAGTCGACCGGGCCGGTTGACCGGAACTGTCGACCGAGAGCAAAGCTCTTGCAGTCGGTCGACCGCCTGGTCGACCTAAGTGCACAAATGTACTTTGGTGCATGTCGATCGACCGCTTGGTCGACCAACAGAGTAATTTGCTCTGCCTACGGTCGACCAGTCGGTCGACCGACAATGGGCCAAAGGCAAGTTATGGAAATCTTTTTGAAACCATTCTTTTTCTGACAAAATAACTTTTGATCTTTAATACAAAATAGAGTTCTAGGGACTTGAAGAATCAGTGTGTGATCATGGATCAACACAAAATAAAGTTAGAACCATATTTTATAAAAATACTTTTCTAAATCGAAAACCAGATTTTTTCGAAACTTATTTTTCCGAAACTCGATTTTGAAAACGATAAAAAGTATAGTCATGAACTCTTACTTAAAACACAAAGGAGTATGAAATATGTGTGTGTGTGTGTGTGTGTGAATCCCAAAAGTTATCAACCTATATCATCTTGCTTTTAACAAACGACAATAAATTCTATCTAAAATACAAAAAGTGAAAATATAAATCTTGATAAAGTCGTCTCTAGTATACTTGATCTTTGAGCTCTTCTACGTGCTTAGGCTATGCGATTTACATCTTCTTAACTTCCAAATGTGTGAGTCTTGTGAATGCGCCAAAATGCCACAAATAGTTAACTTGAAATTTTGTTAAATAGTTGTTAAAAACATAACTACATATATTTTGTTATCATCAAAACTAGGGATGATGGCCTTTGGGCCAACATATCCAATATGGGTTACGCCTAGGTCGTGTCGGGACGAGATGCAAGTGATGGTTGTTGAGTCATGAAAAGATTTCAGGTTTCCCCACAATCCTGAACGTCCATACTTCAATTGTCTTGACTTTCCTAATGGTTGTGACCTTTTCATTTGGGGAGATGAGAAAGAAAATTATGTGGATCCAACTTCTCTAAATGATCTTTATGTCCAATTGCAAAAACAGGGACAACTAATTATAGAGAATAACACAGAATCGCGTGAGCTTAGGTCTAAGTAGTTGTTCAAGAAAGCTTTCACAACTGGGTTCATTACGGCGACGGCGGTTTGTGTTATGCTCATTGTTCTCTTTGCGCACGTGTTTGGTTTGTGAATGTCTTTTAATTCATTTTGTAACATTTTGGAACTTGGAATGTTTGTAAGGTGGAATGTACGTAAGTTGCAATTTTCTTCTCCTGGGACTATTTGCACCTTTTTGTAAAAGTGTTGGGATTTGCAAGTTGGAATGAGCAGTTGAGTTTGATATATATCGTAACATTGTTTAAATCTTCAGTTGAGTTTTAAATCTTAAGTTGAGAAAGTTGGAATGCAAGTTGGAATGTATTGTTCATTTTATAATAGTTGAGTTTTCATCAGTGTATGTGAGTTGTTTTTTGTGCTAGAACGAACATCACAACCTTCGCTATACTATATTTCTTATAAAATATTTTCACTTCATTAAGGGTGTTGAAAATTATTCCAATTTTAGTTTTAAGTACTCAAAAACATTTAGCACAACTAAATCATCTATCTCAATCATAGCATGATCAACCACATGAGAACATCCACCTTTAATTTCCATCCTATAAAAGGACATTCAACAAAATAGTACCATATGATTCAAGTATTTAACCATGGTAATTAAAAATAAACAGAGACGCTAAACATGAACACATAAATGGTTTCATATGTTAAACTATGAAGGACTATATACTCAAAAAAAACTACAAGAGACAACAAATAATGCTCTTCTTATATAGATCCACACAAAATCATATCTTACTCAAAGTATGAACTACTAGAACTCTATATAAGAGTCCAAATACTAGGATATAACCAAATAGTTCTATAATTAACTAATCACTATTATATCTAATAGCATCCCCAAAACTTACGACAATATGGTATCCATGTTTTTCTTAATAAATATTGAAACTGTTGAGTTGCTTATTTTGATGCTGAAATGCTAAAATGCAAACCAAACTGAATTTGAATTGAACTAAAAACTAAATTAAACTGAAGAACAGCAAATCATAGCTGAACTTAAACCACAATCTCTAGATGCAAAGTAATGTCTCCTAAATTAAACTTAAACCACAATCTCGCCACTGTAAAAGGCGGCGGCAACCTCCAGAGGACAGTAGGCTCGAGCTCGGGCATGGCTAGTGACACCGAGGGCTCAAGCGAAAGTGAGAGAGGATTGAGAGAGACCAAGTGAGAGAGGTCAGTGAGCTCTCGCACAACACACGCGCGCGCGCGCACATGTAATCACCTAGAGGGGGGGTGAAAAGGTGATGAGCTAATCTAATGGTCAATTAATGCGGAATTAAAAACTAATATGATGCAAACTAAAACTTCTTAAACTAAACACCACGTATAACACAAGAGTGTAGCCGGATTCCCCGTGAAGGGCTATGGACTAACTCCTCAAGATTCCTCTAAATAAGAGTTGAGGTGCCGCTGTAGGCTATCAAAAAATTACTACGGACAAAGCCTCAGACGCGAACCTCCCAGACGCGAACTTCCCAGACGCGGACCTCGCGTCCTTTCTCAGCCAAACGCGGGGGTCGCCAGACGCAGACCTCGCGTTCCAATATAAGACACAGAGATCGCCAGATGCGGACCTCGCGTCCTTTCTCAGTCAAACGCGGAGGTCGCCAGACGCGGACCTCGCATCCTTTGTCAGACGCGAAAGTCGTCAGACGCGAAGGTCGCGTTTCAACTCAAACGCGAGCCTGAGCAGCTCCGCGTTCTGACATAGACGCGAGCCTGTGAGCTCCGCGTCTCAACATCAAAGCGAGGTCCGCGTCCAGCGCGAGACCCGCATTTTTTGCTATAACTGAGGCACAAACTTGGTCAGTTACACCCCATTTTCTCTCCACATAATGGGGAATAACTTCCCATTATGGAGAGATTTAAGGAGTTGGTTACACCCCTTCCATTATGGAGAGATTTAAGGGGTTGGTTACACCCCAATTCCTCTATAAATAGCTATGAATAGCTAGAGAAGGGCGAGGACGACAGGGGGGCCTCTTTAAAAGAGAGGAACCCAGGGGGAGGGGACCTCTTCTAAAAGGGCTGAGGAGGAGAGTCCCGATGGAGGAATCCAAGAAGCCATGGGCAGAGGAGGAGAGCTACCTCAGCAGAGTTCGGCCTTGAAGCTCTTGTAGCCTGAGAAGAGTTCAATTCTTTTTGTTAAGTGTTGAGTTCAAGTTCTTTAAATCTCTTTGAGATTCCATTACTGATAGGAGCTGTGTTACTCCACAGTAGATCCAAAGAGAGGATCCACAAGAGACATTTGACGTTCGGCCGGTCAACGGAGAATAAGACTCACTCTCCACCGCCACATGAAGAACCCAGCTTTAAACAAAGAGGAGAATCAATCATGAGATTCCCTCTCTTTTGTAATCGGATTGTATCCGTTGTAATCTTCTACTCAAGTAAAAGAATTTTGCAATTGTGATCTTTCCGACGCGTACAAGAGATGGCGACTCCGCTGGGGACATATACTTTGTCATTTTCAACCAACGAGAAAGTGGTGGCGCAAGCCGACGTCAAGATGCTTGGATTCACAGTCGAATCGCTTGTGATCGAATTCGACTAAGAGAAGTTGAACTCCCCCTAAGCTTCAGGAGTCTCCCGTGGAGACAACGTGGTCAGCCCCAACGTCTCTTCAGAGACCCGCACCATGACCCACGGTTAAAATGGCAATAGAGACCAATCTCCCCTCCATCCTTTTATCAAGGCACTTCCAGTCCCGGATGTCGGGGGTTCTCAACAACCTCTGCGACTCAATCGGAATGCCGAGAGACGGCGAAGGCGTTGCACTCATCGTCAGCAGACAGGAGTGGTTGCAACAGCATATGTGGCCCGCATCAATGTCTCCTACAAGACCCGCGAGGCCAATGATGATGAAGGCAAATCTCGCCGCAAAACTCCTCTTAAGGCTCAGCAAATTCAATTTGCAGGGGGTTCGCATCAACTCCTGCGAGCCAAACGGATTGCTGATCGTCGACAAATACGCCAAGTGCACCATCAGCAAATAGAGCTCGCTTTCACCCCCACGTTTTGGCACCAAACGCGAAGTTCGCGTTCAGCCCTAAGAGGTCATGTTCAAATATGAACTGAAAAGCTCTCATCTCATGGGTTCGAATGCCATTGCAAGCAGTTCATCTTGGCGGTGCTCTTTGATTATCACTGCAACTTTCAGATGACTGAGCCGTCAGTTTTTAGCCTGTAAGGCTTCAAGCTCAAACTCCTCCAAGAGACGCAGACCTCGCGTTCCAATGTCAGACGCGAAGGTCGTCAGACGCGGACCTCGCGTCCTTTCTCAGCCAAACGCGGGGGTCGCCAGACACAGACCTCGCGTTCCAATGTCAGACGCGGAGATCGCCAGACGCAAACCTCGTGTCCTTTCTTAGTCAAACACGAAAGTCGCCAGATGAGGATGTCACGTCCTTTCTTCGATGTGGAAACACGAGCCTGAGTAGAAGGTTTGCTAAAAACCTTGAGGGACTTTGTCCCATCCTCTCCTCCAAAATCTCCTACTAATTCTCATCCACAGAATGGTAGGGCTAGAAAAATACTTGTGTTCATCTCCCTAATGAAAGAAACTGGGATTTGTTATGTTAATAATAAATCTTTGACAAACCAGATTTTTTTCAATCCCCAGTAGATTCTGTCAAGTTAATACTACACCTCTGACATTCCAAACTTCACTTGTCAATTCTCATCAATAGAATGACAAGTTCTCAAATTGCTCATATCGCAAATCAATGATTGTCAAGTTAACACTACACCTCTTACATTCCAAACTTCACTTGTCAATTCTCATCAATAGAATGACAAGTCCTCAAAATTGCTCATATCGCAAACTAACTACTGTCATGTTAACATTACACCTCTGACAAACTACTGCTATGTTGCTGCCAAGTTCAATATTAAACCTCTGACAGTCACTTTTCCTCAGGCTTCCATATGGAAGCTGAGATGAGCGATGCTAAGTTTAACATCACACCTCTAGCATCCAATTCATTGTTAAGTTCAACAATACACCTATGTCAATGACTTTTCCTCAGGCTTCCATATCGAAGCTGAGACGAGCGATGCTAAGTTTAATATCACACCTCTAGCATCCAATTCATTGTTAAGTTCAACATTACACCTATGACAATGACTTTCCCTCGAACTTCCGTATCGAAGTCGATATGACCAATGCTAAGTTTAACATCACACCTCTAGCATTACCTCCACTGTCAAGTTTAACACCACCAATGACAGTGATATCTTCAGTCTCCCCAATGAAACTGAAGCTCTTATGGAGCTAAGTTAACAGTACACCTCTAGCTCACGTCCTTGTCAAGTTAATATCACACCTCTGACAGGATTCCATCTGATCCGTTAAGTTAATATCACACCTCTGATGGTAAAGAAATATTTAGATCCCCGATGGGTCTAGTCTTACTTGTCATTCCCTTCAATAGAATGACATGTCCACTTAAAATGCTTAAATCGCAAAATCTAATTACTGTTATGTTAAACATTACACCTCTAACAGTAAATCTTTATTTTCTAGGGAAATCAATATTTGTCATGTTAACAATTACCTCTGACAACTCATTCCCTAAAATCCCCTCCAAAATCCCTTACCAATTCCCATTCATGGAATGGTAGGACCACAAAAAGCCTGTGACTATTTCCCAAGTGAAATAATCACAGATCAAACATGCCAAGCTAACATTATACCTCTGGCATATTCACTGTCAAGTTAACATTAAACCTCTAACAGTGATTTCTCTCAATTTCCTCAGTGGAATAAATTACAAATCGAACCTGTCATGTTAATATCACACCTCTGACAATAAGGCTTTGATGTTTCCCTGGGGGCAAATTTTCAACTTGTCAGTCCTCTTCAATGGGATGGCGAGTCCACCAAATTTGCCCAAATCGTAGAATATCTCGGTCAAGTTAACATCACACCTCTGACCAAAATTTCAACTTGTCAATTCTCTCCAATAGAATGACAAGTCCACTCAAAATACTGTTATGTTCAAAATCACACCTCTAACAGTAGACAACTCTCGGTCAAGTTAACATCACACCTCTGACCAAAATTTCAACTTGTCAATTCTCTTCAATAGAATGACAAGTCCACTCAAAATACTGTTATGTTCAAAATCACACCTCTAACAGTAGACAACTCTCGGTCAAGTTAACATCACACCTCTGACCAAAATTTCAACTTGTCAATTCTTTCCAATAGAATGACAAGTCTACTCAAAATACTGTTATGTTCAAAATCACACCTCTAACAGTAGACAACTCTCGGTCAAGTTAACATCACACCTCTGACCAAAATTTCAACTTGTCAATTCTCTCCAATAGAATGACAAGTCCACTCAAAATACTGTTATGTTCAAAATCACACCTCTAAAGTAGACAACTCTCGGTCAAGTTAACATCACACTTCTGACCAAAATTTCAACTTGTCAATTCTCTTCAATAGAATGACAAGTCCACTCAAAATACTGTTATGTTCAAAATCACACCTCTAACAGTAGACAAGTTTCGGTCAAGTTAACATCACACCTCTGACCAAACTTGCTCAAATCGCAAGACAACTCTCGGTCAAGTTAACATCACACCTCTGACAAAAATTTCAACTTGTCAATTCTCTTTAATAGAATGACAAGTCTACTCAAAATACTGTTATGTTAATATCATACCTCTAACAGCAAACTTTCATTTCTAGCAGAGTTCTAGTCATGTTAACACTAAACCTCTGATAATAGACTCTGGCATAATCCCCAGCGGATCAAACTCCACTTGTTATTCATCAATCGAATAGCAAGTCCACAAAACTTATTCAAAACACAAATTCAGATCTCACTGTCAAGTTAACATCACACCTCTGACAGTAACCTTCTCAAATTCCCCAATAGAGTTATTTAATTTGCTAAGTTAATATCACACCTCTGACAATTAAAGCTCTTTCAAAGAAGCTTTGAGCGTGAACTTTGCGTCTTAAGTACAGAGCCGCGTCTCAATGAACTTAAGAGTTGCGTCTCAACAGCAAGTAAAGGCTGTGTCTCTACAGAAATTGAGAGCCACGTCTCTACAAATAATTGAGAGTCGCATCTCAACTTTGGTGAAGCTCGCGTCTCCACTTGATCAGTGTGCCAGAACTGCGTCTGTGAGAGCTGCGTCCTCTCTTCCCCCCAATACAAAGAGTATGTCTCTGCTACTGCAATCAGTTCAACAGTATACTGGCAGAGGCAATTGACAACTCCACCGGTTCAACAGTACACCGACAATCAAATTACAAACGATCTTTCTTGGAGGCTTCAAACAGTTCAATAGTACACTCACGAAGACCAGAACCCAGACAAGATCAAGCTCGAGACTGCCTCTCAGAAGAATGCCAATCTGATTACAGGAAGTCCCGATTCAACTGAAGTCCAAAGTATTCCGAAATCCGTCTCAGTCAACCACGGAGTTTCGAAAACTTTGGAGGGGGTTCTGTAGGCTATCAAAAAATTACTACGGACAAAGCCTCAGACGCGAACCTCCCAGACGCGAACTTCCCAGACGCGGACCTCACGTCCTTTCTCAGCCAAACGCGGGGGTCGCCAGACGCAGACCTCGCGTTCCAATATCAGACACGGAGATCGCCAGATGCGGACCTCGCGTCCTTTCTCAGTCAAACGCGGAGGTCGCCAGACGCGGACCTCGCATCCTTTGTCAGACGCGAAAGTCGTCAGACGCTAAGGTCGCGTTTCAACTCAAACGCAAGCCTGAGCAGCTCCGCGTTCTGACACAGATACGAGCCTGTGAGCTCCGCGTCTCAACATCAAAGCGAGGTCCGCGTCCAGCGCGAGACCCGCATTTTTTGCTATAACTGAGGCACAAACTTGGTCAGTTACACCCCATTTTCTCTCCACATAATGGGGAATAACTTCCCATTATGGAGAGATTTAAGGAGTTGGTTACACCCCTCCCATTATGGCGAGATTTAAGGGGTTGGTTACACCCCAATTCTCTATAAATAGCTATGAATAGCTAGAGAAGGG
>JAVJIF010017728.1:0-96951 GCA_038442645.1 Agave tequilana | reverse complement strand
AAGAGAGCGACATCCCCATGGCCAGTTTTTGAGTGTTTTCCTTTTCTAAAATTTTATTATTTATTTATGTTATTAAAGTCGTGAATGATTGCTATAGTTACGAAAACGTAATTATGGGTTAAATAATAGAACTGTTAAATTCCTAACTTAACTTGAGAAACGGCATGTGTTATAAACCGAGACATTTAGCTAGATGATCAATTCAAGAATCACTAGATACCGTCACTACATGGATAACTAGTATGGTTCCACACTAATGCTACATGGACACGAAGACATGCGTACTTCATTATGCGGGGTCTTGTCACTATTCCACTGTCACACTTACTGACTCACTGGTACACTAAACACCGTTAGTGCATGTAGATATCGGTTATACCTCTCACTCTTACCTAGATACTGAGATTCATGTACACGGATACACATAGATGTACACTGGTACACGGCTAGACCAATGCACGGACTACCGCATTCATATTATGTCATGTTTACATATTACTGTTACACTGCATGTCATGTTACAT
This sequence comes from Agave tequilana, assembly GCA_038442645.1. Classification (NCBI taxonomy): domain Eukaryota; kingdom Viridiplantae; phylum Streptophyta; class Magnoliopsida; order Asparagales; family Asparagaceae; genus Agave; species Agave tequilana. The sequence continues at coordinate 96,427 of JAVJIF010017728.1, read as the reverse complement.
ATTACTGTTACACCTACATGTCATGTTTACATATCACTGTTATGCATGTATGGTTTCTCTATTCTTGTCATATGATTCCCCGTTCATATTACATGTATTATTTCCATGTTCCCGTATTATGTTATATGATGATTCTGTTACAATGATATGGATATTCCCGATACTGGACATGAGAGCTGTTGATAGGCTATATGTGGACTTCCACATCTATTGTTCATGTTTCCCGTTATATTGTTCATGTTGTATTATTCCCGTACTCGTTATATTGTTCTATGCTATCAACAGAACTCTGGTCCAGTTATCATGTTACCTGTATCATGTACTGTATCTGTTCTTGTTACATTGTATACTTGACATATCAGATCATAAAGTTAACTGGGGTATGGGGGAGACTTGACGGTTGATTAGATCATATCGGGTGGATGTCTGGATCCATTGTTCGTCCCACTGCAGGGGAGGGGTAGTGCTGGCTACCATCTGTACTCATGTTACATGTACATGTTACAGCTTAGCGGGCTGGCCTGGTCTCAGCAGCCAGGGATTGATAAGGGCGTTGTCCGGGTATGTACGGGATACCACCACCCGATAAGAACTCCGCGCGACATGAGTTTCCAATTAACATAATAAAATAATATACACAATAGTGGACGTCGGGAACACTTGTTATTTGATCACTCTCTCGTTTGGATAATGGTACCCGTAGGCCATGTCCGGATGGGTTCGACTGGAGTGCGGGCTCCAGTATGAAACTGTCAGTGTTATGGGACACTGGTAGAGATGATTAAAATACCAGGGTGGTACTGATCGCTACTATTGTATAAATGACATGACTTTGACATGACCTGCCTGCTTCATGTTTAGTTGTACTTGTTACTGTTCCTGATCATTTATCTGCTATCATGTGACATGTATACATTGCTATTGTTCCTGTTTCCTGTTACACTTTCTTTAGTGCCCTACTACTCATGCACATGTATACTTTGTTACATTACTTGGTATATGTTACACTGTATGTAGTGGCATACTATGCATGTTCTGCATTGCATATATTTTATTGTTGCAGACATATGCTCATCTGCATGTTCACCTCTATCACGTCACCACTATCATGTTCATGTCTATTACGTCACCACTAGACAACATTAGTTATTATATAAACTGGACACACGACTATATATGACCTGATGATAACCGGTTAGGTAGAGATGGTATTACAATAAAACATATTTATATATATTTGTACTGCTTCGTATATGCGTATTATATGTATCACACGACTATAGATATGACCTGATGATAACCGGTTAGGTAGAGATGGTATTACAATAAAACATGTTTATATATATTGGTACTGTTTCGTATATGTGATTATATGGTATCACTATTATCACATCTGGTATTATATTATATATTAGTATCATGGTTGTTAGTACTATTGTATATATTACTGCCTCCTTCATTTTATCACTCACTAGGTCGCTTTCTGACGACCCTGGGTTTGCGTGCCCAGATTGGAGATCCGAGTTACCATAGTATCGGAGAGTGCCATGGAGTCACATCGGAGCTTCCTCATAGGGACTATGCCTAGGTATCTTGGTGCTTTGTTTCCGTTATCTTATTTGTCCCTATTTGTTATATCTGTTATAATCGCTGACCTATTTCTACAGGTATTCTTGTACTTATTTCATGCTGCGACCCATGTCTATATGGAGGTTATTTATTGTACTGAGGCTTAGCGTACGTACGTGAGGGTTTTCCGCCCTGCGTATGTACGTCGCCATAACGTCTCCGTATCCTTGGGATTGGGGCGTTACAATTTTTCAAAACATTATCACAATCATTTATATTTTTCAAAAAATTATTTTCTTTTAATACAAGTTCAAGTTGAGATTTTAATAAATCCCTATCATTAGAAATCTCCTCTTTCTCTTGCAAAACAATGTCAAGTCTAGAAATAAAATTTTTTATTTCATTATAAGGCCTAGACTTTTCTTTTCAACAAATTATATTTTTCTATTATTTTTCACAAACAATAGAAAGTCTTCATTCAAAGCATGGGCATCAATATTCTCATCACATGAAGAACTAGCATTATCACTATCTAGTTGAAGTTCCGATTGTAGCTCAAGGGAGTCATTCCCTTGGACCATATAGCATTGAGCATCGGATTCTCCATTAGATTCCTCCGGTTGGATTGGCAATTGAAGATTGGAGGTGGTGGTGGTTGTCAACTTGTTCCACACTGCAAAGGCGGAATCAAGGTCAATAGAAACATGCATAAAATATTCTTTTGAAAGCGTGCTTCTAATGGCCTCAAGGGCAAGTGCATTGGCCCCTATATGCTTGCTATCACTAAGGTAGGATTCCTTGGTAATGGCAAGGTGAAACTAATCCTAGGGCTTGTAGGTAAATGGACATCCTAGTCTTCCAAACAACAATGTTGGAAGGGTCAAACATAGGTGGGGTCATGAAGTCCATAGATGTAAACTATATGTGTGCAAACAAATATATGTGCAAATGCAAATGATAGATTAGCTAAGCCAAGATCTCACTCCTAGGTGGTTAGACCTAAGTATCAGGAGCGTAGGCTCTGATACAATTGAAATCACCTAGAGGGAGGGTGAATAGGTGATATGGCTAATCTAGAAACTAAATGCGGAAGCTAAAACTAATGCAAACAACACTTAGTACAACCAACGAGTGTAGCCGAATTCCCCGTGAAGGGCTCTGGACTAACTCCTCTTGATTCCCCTAGATAAGAGTTGAGGTGCTATATGAAACTCTCGAGGTTAAGTACAAGTGAGGCACACAAACAATCAAGCATATAAGTATGAGCAATATGAATCAATGCAAGGCACAACACAAGCAAATAGATATGAACGATATGAATGATGCACAACACAAATAAAGAGAGAGAGTTAGAGTATTGGATCAAACGCAAACACAAAGATATGTTTCGAGGTTCGAGCCCCTAGCTCTACGTCCCCGCCTTCACCGAGAAGGATTTCTAATCCACTAAGAGTACCGAACTCTCTCTCAACCTTACAATGCCACCGAGGCAATACAACCACAATCCACCTCTACGAAGAGGGATAGGCCCGTAGCCAACAACCAAACTTCACCTCTCACTAGAGGGAGCAAACGCAACCTCAACCTCTACCAAAGAGCGAGCAACCCAACAATGAAAGGGTATACAACAAGTGATCACAAAGATCACAAACTCAATCTTTTCCCACAAACAAAAGATCCTAAATAGATTAGGATAGAAGATATAGCTCAAGTGGAAATCAAGGTGTATTTGGAAATCAAATAACAAAGAAAAATCCTTGAGAAAATACTTGTAATATGATAGAAATGAAGATCTAAGGCAATATCCCAAAAACTATTTTCTTTGATTTTCCAAAACCCTTGAAAACAATAAAAATGAAATCTTTAAGCTCTTAAACACTTTTGAAAACTTGTTTTTAAAACCAGAGAATAGGGAAATTTTTGCTCTCAAAAACCTTAGTTAAAACCCCCAAGAAATGGGTATTTTATGCCTCTCCAAAATATAGCCGTTAGGCTGATCTGTCAGCCTGACAGGCTGGCGGGTCGATCCGGCCGGTCGCCACCCCGGTCGACCGCCCAGATACAGAGAGCAAAGCTCTCTGGTCCGGTCGACCGCCCGGTCGACCGGCCCACTGTGCCAGCAGACGTGCACAGGTCGGTGCACGTCGGTCGACCGCCGGTCGACCGGATCCTGGCTCGGTGGACCGTGCGGTCGACCGACCTGGCCTGTCAGCACAGTTCTGGGTCAGAAACTGGGTTAGAAAAACATGTTAAAATATTTCTAATAATTCCAATAAAACTTCTAAAATTCCCAAAAATAGTTTTAACATTTTGCATTGATATATAAACATGTGATAAATATTTCAACTCAAATATCAAACAATTTGAACTATTTTTGGTCTTATCATTTTTACCAAAAACCAAAAACTGTATTTTATCAAACTTGGATTTTTCTCAATAGGAAATCTGATTTTTCTTAAAACTCATGAATAGACATATCAAAATAAGTTTGTTTAAGATATGAAACATGTATGTATATCGAACACATCTAATATACATAAAAACAAAGTAAACTTGTTTTGATCTAAACTATTCATGAAAACCAAAATCCATAAAAACGTGTGTGTTGTGCACTTGAGCATATCAACTATTCTTATCTTTACAAATAGATCTAAACTCAAACTGAACTATGGATACCTAAGTCTTCTAACGATCTTCAATCTTCAAGTCGACTCGATCCAAACTGATGATCCACGAGCTTGACTTCAACGAATGATCTTGATGCTCGGGCCCTGAAATCATCATGAAAAGCTTCCAAACTCCTTTGTTGAAGCTAATCATCAACTAATATCTTGATTAATAATCTGAAACTAAAATCACAAGATTATTAGTAAACAAAACTACATAAGTTAATCATCATCAAAACTAGAGTGGAAGGCCTCCGGGCCAACATGTCCTTCCATGCCATAACTCAAATGATATAAGACCAAGTTTCTTATGGGGTACTCTGTTTAGAATATAATTGCAGTTAACAGAGCTTCCCCCCACAAGTTCTACGGAGCTCCAGAACTTACGAGCATGGAATGACCATCTCCTTCAAAGTTTGTTCTTCCGTCAGCAATTCCATTTTGCTGAGGAGTATATGGTGCTGTTGTTTGATGGATTATACCAAATTTAGCACATAAATTACTAAAATCATTTGATTCATATTCTCCGCCTCTAGCGGATTTTAGAATCTTGATATTCTTGTTGAGTTGATTCTCAACTTCGGCTTTATATGTTATAAACATATTCATTGCCTCATCCATACTGTTTAAAAGATACACATAATAGTATCTTATACAGTCATCAATAAAAGTAATAAAATATTTTTTACCGCCTCTATTTGGCATAAACTTCAAGTCACACAGATCGCTATGAATTAACCCTAAAGGTTCTGTATTTCGATCAATTGAGTTAAATGAATTTTGCTAAATTGGCCTCAAACACAAATCTCACACTTGCGAATTTCTTCCAAGTTGAGTTTAGGAATATATCCTAAATTAGACAAGTTTTTTAAAGACTTGTAATTTACATGCCCTAATCTAGCATGCCATAAAGTAGGAGACTCAAGCAAATAAACAGAAGATTTTCTTTATTTATAAGCTTTGGGTACAAATACACAGACTTTTTATCTATCACTGCAACATTGGCTTTAAAAGTCCATCAACAAGATAACCCTTTCCCACATAACATCCCACCCTAGTAAGTACAAATTTATCTAATTAAAAAACCATTCTATAATCTTTCTTACTAAGTACTGATCCAGAGATCAAATTCTTGCGGATATCTGGAACATGTAGCACATCGTTCAGAGTAAGCTTTTTTTCAGATATCCACTTCAGGATGATCTTGTCTTTTCCTTCAACCTTTGAGATGGCTGAATTTCTCATGAATAGTTGCTCATCTTGCTCTAGTTTTTGATATTCAGAGAATAATAATTTCTCAGAGCAGATGTGCCGAGTAGCCCCTGTGTCTACCCACCAATCCTTATTGTTGGTTTTCAGATTCACTTCTGACACCACAGCTGAAAGGCTTGGCGACGCATGGTTGGTCAAGTTTGCTTGTGGATGGTTCTTCTTGTTCTTTTTGAGACGGTTGCGACATTCATTCGCCTTATACCCTTCTTTGTGCAGATGTAGTAGGTTCCTTTGAAGCGCATGTTCTTGCCTTCTTGGACCTTGCCTTTGTACCCCTGAGAAGTCTTCTTCCGCTTCAAGTCTTTGAAAATAGACGCTTTCCCCTTTGAGTCTTCGATCACATTGGCTTTTGCTTCATAGCAGTTCTTACTGCTCCTTTCCTCGGACTTTCGGTTGTCCTCCTCGATTCGAAGCCTCACAATGAGATCTTCCAACTTCAGCTCCTTGCGCTTGTGCTTCAGGTAGTTCTTGAAATCTCTCCACGCAGGTGGGAGTTTCTCCACGATAGTAGCAACCTGAAAGGTTTCAGGTTAGAATCATACCTTGGCTTCTATCTCGTGCAAGATAAGGTGGAACTCTTGCACCTGACTGATTACAGTCTTGTTGTCCACCATTTGTACTCCAGAAATCGTCCTACGGTGAACTTCTTGGTACCAGCATCCTCAGTCTTGTATTTCTTGTCAAGACTGGCCCATAACTTCTTTGCCGTTGTGATAGGACTGTAGACATTATAAAGAGAGTCATCCAGTCCATTTAAAACATAATTTCGGCAAAGGAAGTCACCTTGAGTTCATGCATCGACTGCAAGGATAGAGTCCCGATCAGTTCGGGGTTCTGGTGGATCTTCTTGCAGGAATTTGGCCAGATGAAGAGTGGTCAAGTAGAAGAGCATCTTCTGTTGCCACCTCTTGAATTCCGTTGCCGTCAAATTTTCCTGGCTTTTCTCGGCTTCAGGTTAGGAAGTGGAGTAGGCATCAAAACTTGTAGCTGCATGTTTGGTGCCTTGCTAGAACTATCTTGATTAGTCTCAGACATTTTCTGTAAGTTCAAGCAGAACAGAAGTAAGAAACTTCAATACGTAATTGTCTTAAGATTGTTAGTTTCTGGATCAATCTGACAACTAATCAATATCACTTAAATATCAATAATCTAATTAGCCAGGTCGGTGAATATCAGGTGGGAGGTTTTCCGTTCAATAGAACGTTTCTTAATTTAAGAACCACCTTTCAATTTCCTTCCTTGGTTAAACACTAATTAGACTGGTATAAATCAGTCTCAATTATACTGAATATCAGTATATCCCCTGTATAAAGAAATTAATTCACTTATACAGTACTTGGAGGAGGTACGCTTAAAGCGAATCTCCTTAAGACAATTACGTCCCCCGCACCGGTGCAACGGGTTACTAGACGCTGGTCTCCCAAGATACAAACACTCCTTCACGGTATATGGATAGCACTACCAAATCACCGTACGATCGAACCGTAGTTAACCAGTACCTTCACAGGATTATTGAAGCAGCGGGACAAAGACAAATTTCGGGAGAATATTTGCCTTTACTTTGGAGGAGCACCCACTGTAGAGGAAGAAGGAAGGTAGAAGAATATTCTTCTTCGGAAGTCCTAGATTCAGACAACAATTCTATAAAGAATCTGTTGAATTTTCTGAGCCCTCTTTCAGAACGAATTTATGCAGAATCTCTTTTGGAAGTCGCTTCAGAAACTGAATTTCCCACTTCCCGTGGAAGTTACTTCAAGGCATAACTTCACTTCAGTCCCAGTTCAGAACGCAGAGAGAACCTCAGTTCAGAACGCAGAGAGAGAGATGAGTTTTTGGTGTTGGTGTGTGTCTTAAATTGAGAAAAACGGAGCGCTATTTATAGCGCTCCGGGAGAGGCAATATGGTCCGAACTCAACCAGCAGTTGCAACGGTTCGTTTCAACCGTCCAACTGTCACGACGGTTTACAGACAGTCGTTGGCGGGGCGTTCGGATCCGGATAGAGGAACGGGTCCGTTGGCGGGGCGGTTCGAACCTGAACCCGCACCCGTGCCCGTGCCCGGCCCGCCGCCGGCCCGCCGCCGCCAGCGGCGGCGCGCGCGTGCATGTGCGGGCATGGTTCCTCCCAATCGCGCGCGCGAAAACTCCAAGTACCCAAAGGGCACGCCCTTTGTTCCCAATTTTCTCTATTTAAAACACTACAAACTTCCATCCCATTGTCAGTGTAGGACTAAATGCCTTTAGCTACCTTTAGTCTCATTTTGGTTGAATTAGGCAATCGTTAGACTTGAATATCTTATCCATTCGAAGTCGGAATTGAACATGTGAATATACCACCTTAATCCCCAATGGAAGGAGAACACACTCCAACCATCATCAAATTGATTCGATCAACGGATCTCGCCGTAATTCAATTCAAAGACTCACATATATTCTTATATTCCCAACACCAATCTCTTCCGTCGGAGCGCCGTCGGAGTGCCACAACAAATCCAAGCCTCGACCATCTCCTCTTTACAAACCCGGATCTCCCCCCCCTCTCGCGCATCTTATCCGGCGTGCATGCAACTCTCCTTTTTGCCGGCCAAGCCCAAGGCCGAACCCCCAAGCCGGAGCATCCCCAACCGGATCTCCTCCCCAGCGCACCCACGGCAGCCTCCCTAACCTGCCCCTCTCCAGGCCGATCTCCTTCTCCACCTCCTTGTGCAGCCAGGCCCCACCAAACTATTATGTTAGTGATGATGATATCCACACCACCATTGACCACTCAATTCTCTATAAATTGCAGAAAAATTCCAGTGTAGGAATCCCCTCGCTTTCTGTGGATTTTGATCTCAACTGTTGCGAGATATGTTGTTCTAGCCATGGATGAATCCAGGATCAGCACGGAACTTGGTGATCGAAGACCTAAAAGGCTTAAGAAAGAAATAGAAAGCTGTGGAAACAAAAAGCATTCAGAAAACAGAAAAAAAGCAATCAGAAGAGGACTATTTTGTAGGAGGGAAATGGGGAGGACCTGCCAATCAACTACTTGGTTGATGTGTTTAGTAGATTGAGTCTTGATGACCTCACATTGGGTATTCCTTTTGTGTGTAAATCTTGGTACGAAGCTTCACTTGATCCTGCCTGTTGAGAACTTTAGATTTCCGTCAATAGATCCACGGGCAGGCTCACAGTTCACTGAGAAGTTCAAGCATGCTTATCGTGTGGAGAAATTCACCTTTAGAGGGTTTTTGAAATTGTTACTCGCAGCCATAAATTGGCCACAGGGCTGGTACTTCCCAAAACTCACTTTCCCCTCGGGATTTGGTCTACATCTGTAAAGATGTTTTGAACCAGTTCGTGAGATCCGAACCCAGCTATAGGAGACCTGGACTCGATCCAGATTCGTGCTCGTTGTGGATCGATACATTGACATTTGAAGACCGATCAATGGGATGATCCAGAGATCCGTACCAGTTCGTGCAGTGAAGACCAGACGGCTATTCGATTTCAAAACCGCGTCATTTCATGTGAGTGTTTGTTTTTGTCTTTTCCTTATTTACCGTTGTCAATAAATACTTGTGTTTTATTTTTATCATTCAAGTGACCGTTTGAGATATTTTACTAGTATTATCACTTGTATCACTTCATAAGACATTAGTAGTCGTTCACCTTATTGTGTAGTTGATATGAGCTTGTATTGATATCATTTCATGTGTTGGTGATCCCTGCTGTTGTTTAGGTCTAGTGTTGACATCCATAGATCGGACTTGACCTTGTTACTGATATAGCTGTGATAAATCCTAGAATAAATATACATGTTGATTTTGAGGTTGATGAATCATTAATAGAGGTTAGAGAACTATACTATGTGAAGTGATTTTCAGTCATATGTTTGGTGACATATCTTGATGATAACGAGTGTAATATTTACCATTTTCGTGTATTTTAGGAAATTGTTATAAAGCCTTGATCATACACATAGGCAGGTATACTAATCGACTAACCCAGTAAAACCTTCTATACTAGTCGACTTGCTTCCGACCCTAGTCGACTATCTTTAATTCTGACCGTTTCTAGATTTCTTATGGATTGAGGACTTTACCCTTTAGTTATGATCTTGGCTATAATTGGATCAATCTGGTTTTAAGGAATAGGTATTGATTGAATTGACCTGACCTGATAGATCTTAGATATATATCTGATATGTTACTTGACTTTGGGATCCTGTGATTGGCCTTGATAGAGTGAGAGTGTGTGATAATCTTGATCGAATTGAAATATAAGGATTTGATTATATGTATCAGGACATGTAGTATTTCAGTTATTAAGATTTGGATATATTGGTGACTCAGAGAATATATATATCGATGACTTGAGGATCAGAGTAGATGATAGGGAGAGACTGATTATTGATATATTGAGACGGTAGTTTATTGTACCATATTAGTGATACAGATTGATACTTGTGTTCACGATGATTGTATAGAGACTGTTGGTTGATAGATTAGTTATTATTGTATTTTAATGCAGATGGATATAAGATATTGATCAGTTCTATATGAGACTATCTATTGTGTAGTATCCAGACTTGTTATTGAATTCATGTTATTGAAAGTTACTGAGAAAATATTGTCAGACCGTAACAATATATTGTTCTATTGTTCTACCATTTATACGGTAATATTGTTCACATTGTTATTGTTACATCATTGATATTGTTACTATCACCGTATCGTCCCAGTAATCGAAATAACATGGATATTGATTGTTATAAATAATAATGTAAACTGACAACTTACACCGGGATTGGGGGGGAAATTATTGGAGGAGATAGCGTCTGTATTTTGGATGGACCTAGGATACAGGTTGCGCAGCCGAGATATGATTCCACTACAGGGTTCCGGGGGATAACTGACATCTCGTATTTTTCATATTGTCATTGTTATTGATACATTGTTATTGTTATTGTTATTGACTACCTAGCGGTAAGATGGTTCAGCGTCAGGTGATTGGGCCGTGGTTCCGGATGTACGGAGGCCCACCTAAAGATTGGACAATGTCTCTTCCACTAATTTCAATAACTTAGGACATTGATTGACACGTGTGGTAGGCGTTAGTATTGGATGCGTCATACTGCATGTGGCAATTAGTGTTCGTTGACATAATAAATGATAATGAAGTTATTGCATTGTAACTGACCGTGATCACCCTACTGTATGTATATATAACTATGTTAGACATATGATTGTACACATGACCAGATTTGTATACCAGACTAGTGACACATGCTAGATTACACATATTGGCATGAGAGGTTTCCTTTTTATCATGATATCAGTTATATATAGTTCATGATTTTGTTCTTTATATTGGTAATCTTGTTATCTTTATTTCAGTTATCATGTTGTTATTGTTTATATTGCTTTTCATGCACGAGCATTTCTCTTTACACACACACTCTTTAGGTCGCTTCTGACGACCCTGCATTCGTACGTCCAGTATATTAGACATCGTCTTATATTGTTCAGGTGTTCGTGTGATCGTACGCTTTATGAGCAGATTGGAATTTCTCCCTTTTGATTCGGTATTCTTGCCTCTTGTTTCTGTTTCTATGCTTTTCTTGATTTCATATATATCAGATTCAGTCTTTATTCCAGTTCTTTTTATAAGATATCATGCGTGGATGCTTATATGTAATATTACAGTGATCGTCGATTTATTATGGTTCAGATTTATAGCTTGGTCTGGTACTTTAGGCGTAGCGTGTATACGTGAGGTATATTCCTCGCGTATATACGTTCGTCGACCTTCGTCGCGACCCCGTTTACGCGTATTTGGGAAGCGGGGCGTGACATAAATAGCGCTCCATATTCTCAAACAAAACACAACGAAAACAAACAGATTCTTCTGCGTTCTGAAGTTGAGATCTTCTCTCTCTGAATTAAAGTGACTTCCAACCGGAAGTGGAAATTCTGCAACTCGATTTCCGAAGCGGCTTCCAAGAGATTCTGCAAAATTCTTTCTGAAAGAGGGCTCAGAAAATTCAACAGATTTTTTAATAGATTGTTGTCTGAATCTAGGACTTCCAAAGAAGAATATTTTTCTACCTTTCTCTTTTCTCTACAGTGGGTGCTCCTCCAAATTAAAGACAAATATTCTCCCTTGAAATTTGTCTTGGTCCTGCTGCTTCAATAATCCTGTGAAGGTATTGGTTAACTACGGTTCGACCGTACGGTGATTTGGTAGTGCTATCCAAATACCGTGAATGAGTGTTGTATCTTGGGAGACTAGCGTACAGTAACCCGTTAGCACCAGTGCGGGGGGACGTAATTGTTTTAAGGAGATTCGCTTTAAGCGTACCTCACTCCAAGTACTGTATAAGTGAATTAATTTTCTTTATACAGGGGTTATACTGATATTCAGTATATTGAGACTGACTTATACCAGTCTAATTGGTGTTTAACCAAGGAAGGTAATTGAAAGGTGGTTCTTTAATTAAGGAACGTTCTATTGAACGGAAAACCTCCCACCTTATATTAACCGACCTGGCCAATTGGATCGGTGATATTTCAGTGATATTGATTAGTTGTCAGATTGATCCTAGAAACTACCATATGGTAATTCATATCATTTATTTTTTGATTTGAATCACGAGGAGCATTTGATAATTTTGATTCTCGTCATTTTTCCCTTGAGTACCGTGTTTTCTCTTCCTATAAGACATTTTGAGTCTACTGAGTAATTTTTGGAAATAAGGGCCACATTGCAATTGATTTGATAATTTGTTCCACATAGGGGTATTCTTTTCGTTATTTCATCATTCATTGGTATTTCAAAATTACATGATTCCAGGCTGCTTTTTACTGCTACAAGTTAAGATTTAAAGAAGAGTAAGCATGTAAAAACATTTACGGGTGCATTGCTTACCATGAAAATAACACGAGCGATTCATATGTTTGTAATGGATACATGTATATATGTGTTAATCTACGTGTATGTGTGTTAACGTGTTAGTATACATGTACGTGTGGTTGGGGTTATGCTGTGTGCGTGCGTGGTGTGTTTTTGTGTGTGTGAGTGTGTACACACACACATAAGTGTATGTATGTGTGTGAGTGTTTGTGTAAGGGTTGTGTGTGTGCCTATATATATATATATATATATATATATATATATATATATATATATATATATATATATAGAGAGAGAGAGAGAGAGAGAGAGAGAGGGGGGGGGGGGGGGGGGGGGGGGGGGTTAGACTACAAAATTTCTGTTTATTTTTGGGTCAAACTCTTAACGATTGTTTTTCATACTCCGACATCCGACATCCAAATGCAAGTTCCACTCCATGAAGTTGATCTACATTATTTGAAGTCTCTAAAAATCAAAAATCATCTCATTTTGAATACTTTTTGTTTATCCATCAAGTGGGCGCAATTAACGGGTGAAAGTAATGAATTGTTTAGTTTAACGGTGTATAGTATTTGAAATATAACAAAAATTAGTTTGTGAGGGTTTTTAAGTGTTTAGATCATAGTTAAATGATCAGATCGAGAATTTGTATGTCTAAAGATGAACATCTAAGCAAAATGCTATTTCGATCGTCATTTTGCGCCCACTTGATGAATACGCAAAAAGTATTCAAATGACATGATTTTTTATTTTTAGAGACTTCAAATAATGTAGATCAACTTTAACGGGGTGAATCTTGCATTTGAACGTCAGAACATGGAATTTGAACTATTTAGAGTTGTACCCAAAAATTAACGTTTATTTGTAGTCCAACATATATATATATATATATATATATATATATATATATATATATATATATAATATATATATATATATATATATATATATATGGGTGTGTTATGTGTTCATATACGTGTATTTGCATGTACGTGTGTATCCATTGGATACTTGTGTGAGTGTGCTATGTGTGTGTGTTAATTTTCCTTCCTTCTTTGTATATGGTTGCATGTTACAGCGATACAGACCCGTTTGGTAAGATTCCCATTACAGAAAATTTGAATTGTACTCGTTATGGACCCGATACACTGGTGATTGAAAACCGATCCAAGAGATGATTTGAAGATCCATACCAGTTCGTACAGTGAAGACCAGACGGCAATTCGGATCCAAAATCGTGTCATTCATATGAGTGCTTATTCCTATGTATTTCCTTATTTTCTATTGCCATTAGGTAATTGTGTATCTATTCGTATTATTTATGTGACCATCTGATATATTTTACCAGTATGATTACCCATATCACTTCATGAGACAATTAGTGAGTGCTCACATTATTTATTTAGTTAATATGAGCGTTTATTAGTATCACTTCATGCGTAGTTGTACACCGCTATTGATTTAGGATTAGTTATAGTATACCTGAGTCCAGACTTGATCTTGTAATTGACCTAGTAGTGATAATCTTAGAATATAAATGATTGTCATGAGATTGACCTGATTCATGTTTGCGGATAAATAGTATATTTATTTGAGGTATTTATCGGACATTATTTGGTGATTATTTGGTGAATTGAAACTTGCATGATAATTAACTGTTGATTGATTGGTGAGTGGATGAGAGCTAGATTGTTAGGTATCAGTTTCTTATGTGCTTGGTGGTACTTAGAGTACTTAGTAAGTCTTGATGTTACCTATTGATATTGAGCATCAGTTGTATATGGACTTAGTATTTTGATATTGAGATATTAGACTTCTGTCATTTCATGTGTAACTGTTTCGGATTCAGATTAAGTTGTGATAACTTAAGGATGAAACTAGATTGATCTTGAGATTGAGTGGATCTGTATATGGCATTATTTAGAGTTAGAGTTGACTTGGGACTTATATCTTTTATCGGATTTTGATCAGTATTTAGATATGGTTGATGACTGTTAGATTATAAGCTGTAAGTATTTCGGATTTATTTACCGATCATCTTGGTTAAGTATGAATGAGATTATTAATGTCGAGTATCAGAGATAGACCGTTCTGGGTTTCATGATGTTTGAGGATGTTATACTCTTTATTCATTTCGTTATCAGTTAACTTAATTGATCTAGAAGATATTAGTAGATTGCTCTTCATGATTGGACTTAATGTTTGATGTTCACAATGATTGTTATTGAGACATGAGTTGATGGATCAATTATTGATATATTCTTAGTACTGATGGATGAGATTTTGATGGATTGACTCTAAAAGGGACTATATTAATATATTATAAGGAATCTGTGTTTAGACATATTACTGAAAGTTACTGAAAAAGTATTGTTAGACTATAATACCATGTACAGTTCTATTGTTCATCGTATACATGGTTACTGTACTGTTCACTGTTATTGTTACTGTTCATCGTGTATACGATTACTATTTACTGATATATTGTACTGTTACTGTCACTGTATTATCCAGTATTTTTTATTAATAATAATGTAAATTGACAACTTACACTGAGATTGAAAAAATTGATGGAGACAACGTCTATATTTTGGGTGAACCTAGGATACAGGTTGCGCAGCCGAAATAGGGTAACACTTCAAGGTTCCCAGGAATGACTGACATCTCATATTGTTATTGTTATACTGTTATTGTAGTGCCTGGAGATACTGCCTGGTTCAGTGCCAGGCATCTGGGCCGTGGTCCCAGGTATGACGGGACCCATCTAAAGCATGGACAATGTCTCAAACCGATTAGTTTCTATAATTAGGATCTCAATTGACACGTATGGTAGACGTAATATGGGATGTGTTTACTGCATGTTGCAATTGGTGTTCGCTGACATAATAAATAATAATGAACTGTCCATAATATATTGTGACTGAATGTGTTCGCCTGATACATATACGCTATGTTGGACACTCTATGATATATATGACCTGATTGGACATCTGATTCTGTTAATAACTGTCCTTCTTACTATCCATTTATGTTTGTATATTATTTCTATCTTATTCCAGTATATATTTTTATCATATTCCCACAAGTTATATGCACTTGCACTTTCTCTTTTATTCTTACACACTCATTGGGTCGCTTTTCTGACTATCCTGAATTTGCACATCCAGGTCCATATATACTCTTTATTGGTGATCAAGTATTTGGAAGGATCACCCACCTTACGAGGAGCCAAAGTTCCCTTGCTTGGTCGTCTCTTCTCGGTACATTGTTACTTTCTTTTATTCCATTGTTTCCTTAATTCTAATATATATGACTCATACTTATTCTATTCATTTATTCATTTGTTATCATGTGTGGTCATTCATATGTTATATTGTAGTGTTATCATGTCATCATAGAGATTATATAGTTTGTTCAGATTATTTTAGACTTTGCTTGTATACGTGGGGTATTCTCCCGTGTATATACATTGCCGACTCTCGTCGCGACTTCGTTTCTACGAATTTTGAGAAGCGGGGCGTGACAATAAGAAAACAAATTGTATTTCCACTTTTTACTAACAACATTTTAATTTCAATTCTCTTTCTACCAACCAAACAAGGAAACTAAGAAATTTAAACTGGATTTAAGAGCCAATCTCAATATTGATTCTATTTCCCTCACAAGATTGTAGAATTAGAATGAGAATTCTAAAGCTTTTGGAATTGAAATCACCAAAACCTAATTCTTTTTTAATCCCTCTCGCCAAACACGCTGAATTGGCATCACTGGAATTCATGACGCCGAATACTTTTATTTATTTTTTTCAATTCTGGCCTCTCTGTAATCAACCATGCTTCTCTCTACACATAAGCAAGGCCGACCAAGTCGGCGTCGGCATCCGTGCTGTGCTAAATTTATTTATAAGATATGCATGCACCACATGATATGAGAAGTTCTTTGAAGGCATATTAATCTCCGGGTCAACTCTAAGCTACAGTCAATTACTCATATAATAAACTCACGTACACCCACAAATTATGCAAAAAATATAACAAATTAATTAACATTGTTGACCTTCATCATATTATAATAAAAACTGAAATTGGGTTCCACGACAACTGTGTTACTCGGAAATAATAAGTCTTCCAGCATCCTGATCTCCGAAGAATCAACAGCAAACACAACCACTCTGCCAATTCTCACCTATCTCTCAACTTTCACCAATCCAATGGAGGAGGAGCAGGTTAAGCCCCTAACCTCAGCACCGTGCAGTCAGCAAACCACCACCCGCGACGAGGAGGCCGCCACCACAAACTGGCCGTCCTCACTGCTGCTAGACCAGTCCAAGTGGCGATGCATCATCTGCTGCTGCGGCTGCTGCAGTGCAGTTGTCGCAGTCCTCGGCCTAATCATGCTCGTGCTCACCTTCACTGTTTTCAAGGTCAAGTACCCTAAACTCACCTGAACACTATATACATCAACAATCTCAATATCTTTCTCTCGAGTCCTAATCATCCGATGTCCCTCAATGCTACTCTAATTGCTGATATTTCAATCAAAAATCCGAACAAAGCATCATTGCAGTTTGATAACAGCACGACAGAATTCTACTGCATGGGGGAGACCGTAGGTGTGGCCTATGCTCCGTGGACAAAGTATCAGCGGAGCGAACAGTTCGAATGAATCTTACGGTTGATGTGCTCGCCGATCAGGCTGCCGTTATGACGAATGCCACAAGAAGCGCGTTGGCCCATGGGTATGTGAACTTGACGAGTTATACGGATGTGAGAGGCAAGGTAAGCGTGATGGGGATTTTTAACCGTGATGTCAGTGTGGCGATGAATTGTAGCATGAGTTTGGCTGTGCCGTCGTCTGCTCAGAAAGTCAAGTACAAGGTCTGTGAAGCTTATGTAGAGTGATTTCTAGGGTTTATGCTGCTTTTGTGTTCAATGTGCTCGTTTGTCGCGGAATTTAAGCTTCCAATTCTGAGAAGTTGATTGCATATACAGTTGGGAGAAATTATCTACATAATTTTGTGTGTTGAAAATATCATGAAAAACAATCTATAGTAATCTGGTCACTTAAGATGCTTCAATAGATTTGTGGAGCAACAATTGGGATCTTTTGAGTTTTAAGTTGAGGATACGTCCATGGAAACATTAATGTTGGGTCAAGGATTTGAGAATCAACTACTTCAACCTTGACGAGTAGAGTCCATGATTTGTCTATAATGTCACTCTTGTCTCCAGGCAGAAGCTGTAAGCTTTACTTCCATTTCTCGGCTACAATGAGGTTTTAAGTCGTACGTTAACAAACTTTCTTTAAAAATGCAGTAATTTAATCCTAATATACAAACTTACAACAATTATCATTCTAAATGTGGGGCTTCATTGGATTTGATGTTCTCTAAACTGTGGTTAATTTTAAATTGTAGTTAGAGATTTGCAAACTGCAGTTGTAGTTTCACTGACTTTATGACCTATTGGAATAAAAAAATAAGGTAATCTCAAACTCCATTTTTAAAGTTGAAAATAAAAATTAACCGTTAGAAACTAGATGATATGCACAAAATAGAATTATTTTTGAACTTTATTTATTTTTCTAAAATAGAAAACTAGTCATTACTAACTAGCCATTATAGAACGGTTAAAAACTAGCCCGAGATAATTTTGTCTTATGATTTCCTATATATAAGGCTAATGAAATAAATACTTTAACCAAACCAGTCAACCTACAAATATTGTGAAAATCCATTCATTTCTAAATATGAAATATGTTGGCAGTGGCGCCGACTTAGAGAAGAAGAAGAAGAGGTCATAATAGATATGTTGAGAAATGAATTGGGAAAAAGAAAGACAATGATCAAATATACAATTAAAGGCACCAGAATTTACATGAAAAATCTAAATCAGAAAATACCAGAGCCGTACACAAACCTACTTATATTATCAGAGAGACTACAGGAGAAGAAGAGAGAACCTCACAGCCGCTCTGTATTTACAAACTCTTAACCCTAATGATGACGCATCTCTTTTTATAGAGAAAAGAGGGGTTACAAATTATGAAATCACCAAACTGCCCTTGACATATTCCTCAAGTTTTACGGATTACGAAGCTTCTAAACTGGATCGCTTCTCCACTATGCATCTCTGAGATGCTACTCTGCATTGTCGCTTCTGAGTGCTCTTCTGTTTAGATGCTTCGGAGTGCTTCTCTAGAGTAATTCTTCAGAGTGCTCCTCCAGAGTGATACCAAACTGCTACTTTGGAGCAAGACTCTTATTTTGCCCTCAACCTGAAACTCCGAACTCACTCAACTTCTTCACCATGAGTGCTTCGACCTCACTCTGAGATCTACAAGAGGGACTTCTCAAAGTAATTTGGTCCGGGGGCTCAGCCCCTGGAGCCCTCTGAGGGGGTACCCCTTCCAACCCCCACAGTGACCTGATCGCGTAGATTGATCCACGTAATGACTCTGCGTATGACGACAAATCGTCAAGGCGATAATTAAGCTCCACAACTTATCATAATATACAGTGAGCCAACCCTCTCCCTGCCTCCCCTCCAACACAACTCCCCTCGCTATTCGAACGGATTTCGGCTGAATAGCTGGGGGGAGAGGAGATCGTTGGGGGGGGGGGGGGGGGGAGGAGGCCAGCATGGAGGAGAGGAGAGGGGAGATAACCGGCGGAGGAAGGGCTCGAGGGGAGGCCAGGGGATCGCCGGTGAGGGTGGGAGGCACGGGGTGGGGGGGTTCGGGGGAGGGGGAGGTGATGGGGGAGGAGAGGGAGGGAGGGGGTTCGCGGGAAGGAAAAGGGTTTGTCGGCCGGGGGGGGGGGGGGGGGGGGGGGGGGGGAGAGGAGAGGAGGTGGTCGCCGGCGAGAGGGGAGGCCGGGGGTCTCCAACGTGGGTGGGAGAGAGAGAGGAGGAGGAGGAGAAGAGAGATTTTTTTTTTTGAACATTTTTTTATGTTTGATGGGTTGCTTTTATTTAAAATGGGGGTGCCTTAATCCGAGGGTGCCTTTATCATTTTTTTGGGTTGGAAATATCCGCTCCCCTGCTATTCTGTTTAGCCCTCTTTGAGCGAGGACATGGAGTGGGTCTTGCATGTCGAGGCTCAAGTGAGTTGTCTCAGGAGAGCCTCAACCATGAGCCCAATTTAATGGGTCTCTAACCATGGGCCAAAGCCCAATTGATATCCCGGTATTAAAAAAAATAAACAATTAAATAATTCAAAGTTAAATTATAATGTTTTCTTCTCTCTCTCTCTCTCTCCCCCTCTCCCCTCCCTCCTCTCTCTCTCTCTCTCTCTCTGTCACCAAACCCCCCCCACCCCCCCTCCCCCGAAACTCACCCAATCGACTTGGGAGTTGAGGAGGATTTGGGACTAATTTCAAGGCTAATTTTCTGGACGGATTTGGGGGGGACTGCAGCACGAGCCTGCCCCATAAACGGCTTTCATTCAAAATTTCCAATGAGAGCAGTGGAGTAATTCTTTGAGATCTCTTATTACTGGGTCCTACTTGAGGCTCCCTTTTGGGCGACCAGTCGGCGTTGCCGCAGGCTATCCTCCACCTTTAATTCAGCTACAGCTTCTTTTTTTTTTTTTTTTTGGAGTAGATAGATTTGACGCAGCTGAATGTTCATTTGTCACGCTCAAAGATGGTGCTCTCTTGTCCAGACAAAACAAGCAGCAGGTAGCCCCTCGCAGGCAACGTATAATCACAGGCATGCAAAATTTCTTGCAGTGGCGCAGTAAAATATCACATCCATGTCGATATGAGGGTTGTGATAGAAACAAGACCCACAAAAGTATGGTCACCCACACGCATTCAAGTTACTTGCTATGTTGTTCAGGGCTAGCTACGTGTATACGTACATGCATGCATGAATACAAACATATGAAATATGTATGTATATATATATACACACACAACCCTAATCGTCATGAACAAGGCCGAGGTTCCAAATTCCCAATGAAGAGCAAACAATTAGAATTTTACTTTGGTACCAGTTTTAAGATATAAAGCATGTGAGGTAAAGCTTCGGTTTCTCCTTTCATCAGATCACAGCACTTGACATGGAATTTACCAGAACATGTCACGCAGCTTTCAATTATAATTTATAATTTAAAACACAAGTCACCAATAAAATTAAATTATAATTTAAAACATGGAACAGGTGTTGTGGGGGCTTCAATTGGGTTTTAAATTGTAGATGTATTAATTACAAAATCTACCCACGTAATTTATTCAAAATACATACTTAATAGGGTCTTTAATTGCAAGACCTACACATAGGATTAATTCTATGAAGTCATGCCATCTACACGCCACTGGACCAATGATCCACTGGATTCGGGTTGAGTTAAGAATTGGATTCGGGTCGGACTCGGGTCATATCTTGCAAATACAATACATTCGGGTCATATCTAGCTTGCATTCGGATCCCAAAATGACAAATTGATCTTCAAGTGAAACTAATTTCGATAAAAGTCCAAACCGAAATTGATTCGTATAATTAAATTTACAATCAAATCACACTCTTATTTATTTGATAAGATTGTTTTCACATGTAGCCATGGGCGATATTCATACTCGGTGTTCGGCCATTGGTTTATACGAACAATATATCTGTTGAGCAATGAAAAGATGACTGATGATTGGTATTGCATCATGCACTTATAGAAAATCAACTTTGATAAGCAATTATTCAATTTGCTATGTATGCATATGGACCAAGAATGGAAGAAATTGCATGTTAATAACACACACATACATGCCAAGAAGATGCACACTTGTTAATGGGTTTGAATCACAAAAGAGAGGAAGTGTCGATGGGTAGATTAGCTGACGTGGATGTGGGGAGAGAGAGTAAAATCTTATTGATAGAGTTTGTTAAACTCTGTTGAAGTTAGCCACAAATCAATGTAATCAATGGTGTCAAATACGAGAGCGTATCAGTCGTATCAATGATGAAATTGCACAGGAGGAACCCAACCTAGTCGACTAGGGCAATGACCTACTCGACTAATGAAACAAACAGAGGTTGATAAATTTGTTTCACTACAGACTAGTCGACTAGGCCAAATACCTAGTCGACTAATAGAAGCAATTAGTCGACTAGGATAGCAGCAACGGCTCTGTTTTCAAATCTAATTCAGAATTCGTTTCTGATCCGAATTAGGTGTTTTTGATTTTTTTTCGTGGCTTATTTGGCTATATAAAAAGGGATATTGTCCCCAATATTTGTAACCCGTAACCTGAAATGATTGATTCAATAAGAACTCACTCCTTGCCCCGAAGACGTAGGCAAATTACCGAACCTCGTTAAATTTTGTATTCTCTCTTTCTTTTCTTTATTTACTTGTCCGTGTGATTGGTGACTATTCTATGGTGTTCATCTTCTCTGTTAATTGGATCCTCAACAAGTGGTATTAGATTTTTCGGGTTCGACGGGGAGTTTTTCATTCAGGTGGAGCAAATCAACCTGGAGAATGTCTTTAGTTTCGTTCGAAGGTAAAGATCTGAATTTTTCTATTTAATTTGTTTTCACTAATTGTTTCTACACTGTGTTGAGGAATCTATTGAGAAGATAGTCGGAGAAAGTCAATCCACAGTGAAATTCTTGAACCCACATCCGATGAAGATCGATGTGGTAAAGTTTGATGGTACGAACAATTTTGGGATGTGGAGGTGTGAGGTGATGGATACATTGACGGCATCAAATCTTGAAGACACTCTACGATTGAAAGAAAAACCAGAGGAGACTTCTGAAAAAGATTGGGACAAGATGAATAGGACGACGTGTGATCTTAAGGTCTTATTTAACATAAGACATCAAGTATCATGTACTATATGAGACGTCTGCAATGAGACATGTGAGTTCTCGAGAAGAAATATCTGACAAAGAGTATCGAGTCTCAACTGCTTCTAAAGAGGAGATTTTATTGCTTCCAGTTGAAGAAGAGACTCTCTATTGCTGAGCACATTAACGACTATACAAAACTTCTACAGATTTGGTTAATGTGGATGTGGGTATTGAAGAAGAGAATAAGGCATTAATTCTTATGATTCCTGATGAAGAGTATAAGATCATCGTCTTCACCTTGGTTAATGGGAAACAATCACTTAACTATAAAGATGTGTCGACTGCTGTTATAAACTATGAAGTACGGAGGAAAGACAGGCAATCTTCTTCTAACGGTACATCAGCAGAGGCGTTGATGGTAAAAGGTAAAAGTTCCAATCAGAAGGGCAAAGGAGCGCGTGAGAGATCCAAGTCCAGATCAGGTTTTAGAGATCTGAAGAAGAATCAGTATGCTTTCTGCAAAGAGATAAGGCACTAGAAGGTTGATTGTCTAAGGATCAGGGATAAGAATAAGGGTAAGGAGTCGAAGACCGAGGCAAATCTCGCACAGGTATCAGTACACAAGCTGGTACTTCACAGGTAGGTGCATCGGACTCAGACTCATCTATATTCTCGTTCTTTGTTATTACTCCTATTATTGGTTACTCAAGTGATTCTGAGTAAGTATTAGATACAGGAGCTACCTATTATGTATGCCTGAACATGGTTTGGTGTTCTAACTTTGAGAAGCTAGATGGATGTTTCGCTGTCATGGGTGATGATCATCCGTGTAAAGTAGAAGAGATAGGTACAGTCCATGTAAAGATGTTGATGACATGGTATGAGAACTAAGGAAGTGAGGAATGTACCTAAATTGAAAAAAAATCTTATCTCTATTGAACCTTGGAAGCATTGTGTCATGGAGTATCTATAAGAGATGGTGTTCTCAAGAAGACTAGAGGCTCGATAGTGGTATTGAAGGGTGTCCGATGTAATACCCTATACTACTTGATGGGAAGTACGGTCACAAGACAAGTAGTGACTTCTATTTCTTCATGTGATCTTTGTACATAGGTTTGGTATATAAAGATCGGACATACAGAAAAAAAAGTCTTTGCAAGCTCTAGCAAAGAAGGAATTATTGGAAGGTGCATCTAGCTGCAACATGAAATTGGGTGGAGACGGTGTTCTGGACAAGAAGTCGAAGGTGAAATTCGGCACCTCTACTCACCACTCGGAAAGTCTTCTTGATTGTGTTCAATATTAGTATTTGGGGACGTGCCAAGACTGCATCGCTGGAGGTCATCGATACTTTGTCTCTTTATTGATAATTTATTTAGGCATTATTGGATATATCCCATAAGGCAAAGATTTGAAGCCCTAAGTATGCTAGTGAAGTGGAAGGATATGATGGAGAAACAGACTGGTAGGAGCTCGAAATTGATAATGTTGAAAAATATAAGAACCAATTCCTACAATTTGACCAGAACATTGGTATTGATACTCACTTCACAAATGGAATGCATGTGTTGGCTAAAGAAGCCGCTCTTTGCTCGAAAAGGTTCGATGTGTGTTATCTAATGAACGATTAGACTGTGGTGATTGTATATGCTAGCCATTTCATAAATGGACTGTCATCGACTACGATAGGAGGCAAAACTCTGTCGAATATTTGGTCAGGTGGAGCTGCTCAGGATTATGATTTGCTGCGGGGATTTAGAAGTCCGACCTACTTTAGTGCCGAAGATGACAAGGTAAATTCGCAAGTAAAGAAGTTTGTGTTTTTGGGTGTCAAGAAAATATGAAAGGCTACAAGTTATGGGATCCTAAAAATAAGAAGATTGTGTCGAGTAAGCATGTCACATTTGATAAGACTTCATTGTTAAAGTCTACCGTCTCTCAGCGGGTGGAGAGAACGAAGATTAAGGATGTATCGCAGCGGGTGGAGGTTGATGCTACTCTGCTACCTCCAGTTGGATCAGTATTAGTAAAGATTTCACTGGATGTGACATCAGATGGAGATCATATAGTCAGTTTTGATGCTGAATAGGTTGAAGATATTGATGAGAATGTCAAATTATTTGCAGCTATTAGAAATAAGATAAATCCACGAAAGTGGGTGAAGAAGTATGTTTGGATGAACTACGTGTGGCTTAATCTCATTAGGTATTGGTACGAAGGCAACCATTATGGTGCAACCAATTAGAGTCGACATGGTGCTATATTGTGTTCGGCTCAGATTTGAGAAATCTTCACCGAGGTAGAGAATTGTGGGGAGAGGGTAAAATCTTGTTGATAAAGTTTGTTAAACTCTGTTGAAGGTTTGCCAAAGATCGATGCAATCAATGGTGTCAAATACGAGAGTGTATCAGTCGTATCAATGATGGAATTGCACATGAGGAACCCAGCCTAGTCGAATGGCCTAGTCGACTAATGATACAAACATAGAGTTGGCAAATCTGTTTCACTACAGGCTAGTCGACTAGACCAAATACCTAATCGACTAATATAAGCAATTAGTCGACTAAAATATTGGCCTAGTCGACCAATGCAGCTGCAGGAGCCCTGTTTCTAAATCTGATTCAGAATTTGTTTTTGATGCGAATTAGGTGTTTTGGTTTTTTTTTTTTTTTTTCCTTCATGATTTCTTTGATTATATAGAGAGAGGTACTGTCCCCAATACTTGTAACCTGTAACCTGAAATTGAGTGATTCAATAAGAACTCTCTCCCCTTATCCGGAGGACGTATGCAAATTATCGAATCTCATTAAATCTTGTGTTCTTTTTTTTTTTTCTTTGTTTACTTGTTCGTGTGATTAGATTGACTATTCTCTATTGTCCCTCTTCTTTGTTGATCAACAGTGGATCCCAAATTTCTGCATAGATATGATACAGTAATAAGCGAGAAGATACCTCTAACATACTTAGAAAAGGACATCAAGAGAAGGCCTGAAGTCAACGAGAGGTTTAAGATGTCATTCATATAATTGGGACACTTCTGGCACCAGACACGTCAGTAGCGGTTTCGGTTAATTATTTTCCTTAGGAGAAGATGTCGAACAAATTTTAAGATATAACTGGACAAGGTTCACCATAAACTACATTTTCGACGGAATCAAGCGTTGTAAGCTTGGTGCTCCTCGACACCAAATTGGATGCCAATTACTTTTGTAGGTAATGTTTGTACTAACTTTTAATTTTTTTCATTTTTTATGTGTATTTGTTAATAAAATTTTATTTAATATGTTGTTTAGTTTTAGTATTACAAGCATGTTCGAATCGACGGGGTCGATTTTGGTTTCGGTTCTTACTCCCTACCTCTAATGGCTCACTGGAACGAGAATTGGTGCTTACAGCAAGATAAGTTTCACAGCATGTCCGGCTATGATGGTTTTAAGGTGAATAAGATTTCAAGTTCTCTTTGATATTATTTAATATTATGTTGTAGAAACTTTACCTTAATGTCACTTTTGTGAATCTTGGGAAGAATTGTTGCCAAACTAAAAAAACTGCAACAGTCCCAGCATGTGGCCCTGTGGTTTCTCACTCTGTCGTTGAGTCTCGCTCTTCACGTGAGGTTTCAAGTTTGAAACTCATGTTTCGCAGAGATTAATTATTTTCAGTCATCGTAACCGTTTCTGATCACGGTGTGCGTTTGCTTTACAAGGAGAAATAAAACACTACAACAAGTAAAGCCGATTGGGATGGACTGTTCATCGGAACTTCTCCTGAAAATGTCAACAAAATTGGAATACATTTGTGGTCACGTTCGCAGCATTAACTTGAAGTTAAAGAAGCTCGAGAAGGATTCAAGAAAGGAAATTAATAAAGTATTGCAAGAAAACTCATATATAGTATTACAAGTTATTTATAAAAGAAATCCATCTTCATCTGTTCTTGTTGTTTTTTCTTATAACGGATGTTGGCGTGAAGAGCATGAAAACTTCGGGAGTTGTTTGGGATAGCTCAAGCAGTTCGTCTTTGACTTCAATATGAATATGGAGATGGAAGATCTTCGGAACAAGTTTCCTGATAAGTCCCAATCACTGGATGCATGAATCTTTTGATTACATGGCCAATACAGCCACCCAAAGAACTTGGTGAAACGTGTTAGGATTTTGCCTTGTTTTCAAGAGGATATGATAGCCCAAGGAGATCCAATCGAGTTAGAAAAGATAGTAGCTTAAAGCAAGAAAAAGCAAATCCAGATGGTGCTGATTAGTTTACTTATAAGGGTATTAGTCGATTAAAACACAAGCCTAGTCAACTAGTAGTCGACTAGGGTAGATACAGAAGAAGGATGCAGAGAGGAAGCAGTTTACAGTAGTCGGTTAATAAACCTATTAGTCGACTAATTGGAGGGACCAGACGATTAGCCTTCAAGACTAGTCGACTATACAGTGTGTTTTCTGAAGCAGAATCAGTTTTCTTTTCAGACGTCGGTTTTCTTTTATGGTGAAGTACGAATAAGACTCAGTTCTATTAAATGAATGTTTCTTTACAAAGATTAAAGGGTCTAGAATTCTACTAGATCAAGGAGATCAACTCCTAATAGGATTAATCAAGATTCTTTATAGTAAAGATCATCTCATAGTCCAAATAAAAGTTGTTTTGTAAAATTCTATAAATAAAAGTTGTAACCCAGCATTAATCTCAAGCTGATCTAAAACTTATCTCAAGGAGAAAAAGGTGAAGAACACCAAGAAAATCAGAGGAAGAAACCAAAAAAGAGAGGATCAAGCTGAAAGTGCATAGAGATAAGGTAATACTCTTATAATCTACTTCTACATTAAGGAGAAAAGTGAATACTCTTATTGCATCAAGAGGAATGTTAGATCTATTTGTATCAAGTTATTAATAAAGCTTTGTCAAGTTATCTTTTCATGGACGTAGGTCAAGTTTGGGCCGAATCACGTTAAATCCTCCTATTCTTTCTTACTGCTCTTTTATGTAGGTATTGCTAATTTGCTTTACAACAGTTTTCATTTTGTAAGTATTCTCATATTATCAAGTTCCGTAAACGTCGATCCTATGAGTAATAATTAGTATCATAGCATATCAATTCCGTAATATTGGTATCAAAACTAAAAGTTGACGAATGGTGATATGTCGAGGATAAAAAGTTCTACGATGAAGTTTGAAGTCGAAAAGTTCAATGGTAAAGGAAACTTCAATTTATGGTAAAAGAGAGTGAAGGCGTTGCCTGTGCAACGGGGTCTTCACAAGATCTTACAGGAAAAGTTAACAAAACCTACATGTACATCAGATGAGGATTGGGAAGAGATGGATTTAAAAGCGACAAGCACGATCCAACTATGTCTCACAGACGAGGTGATGTACACGTGATGGAGGAAAAAACGGCTACATGATTGTGGTAAAGATTAGAAATGTTGTATATGACGAAAAGTCTCCCCAACAAGCTATATCTCAAGAAACAACTTTGTGGGCTATGCATGAACAAAGAGACAGTAGTGTTGGAGCATTTAAACTTCTTCAATAAAATCATCAGCGAGCTTTTAATTGTTGATGTCATGATCAACGAGGAGGACAAGGCGTTGATACTTCTTAGTTTGCATCCACAGTTATATGATCATATTGTCACCACCATAGTCTACAGTAAGAAAACTCCCATCTTGAAGGAGGTCACGTAAACTCTCTTATCAATGAGATTAGAAAAAGCCAAATCAAGAGGAACAGACATGATCGCCTTCGGTGGTAATGGGAATGAAAAGAAAGAGGAGAAGGAAAGAAAGGTCTGGACACGTCAAAAATGTATAACTTTTATCACAGGGAAGGTCACTAGAAGAATGGCTATGAGCATCGGTAAAAGTGGTTTAAAAAGAAGGGGCAAGCTGCGGAGGCAGACGTAGTAAGCAATGTAGAGAAAAGTATTAATAGTTTTTATGTTGAAGACAACATTGTTGGCCCAAAAGTCCATCACCCTAGTTTTGATGATGATTAACTCATATAGTTATAATACTAATGATCTTGTGTTTATTAAGTTTCAGATATTTAATTAAGATCTTAGTCGGTATTTAGCTTTAACAAAAAATTTTGAAGTCAAGTTTTGAAGATAGCATGTGTTGATTCAAGAGCTCGCGCTTCAAGATCGCATTAAGTACTCAAAGAGGAGTCTAGCTCATGGATCAAGTTTGGATCATGTCAAGATGGAGAAGAAGATTTTTAAGTGAAGAAGATTTTCAAGAAGACTTGAGTCCTAATTTCTAAGTTTAAGATTTTTGTTTTAAATAAAATATAAAGGATAAATTAGTTGTGAATTGTTCAAGCTCTTACATACACATACACACACACACACACACACAAAATTCATATATCGTTTTCATAATAAGATAATTTAGTTTTGATTTTGAGTTTCAAAGAATACATGTCGGTTTCATGAATAGATTTCATCAAAACAAATTTATATGGTTTATATGCATATTGAATTTCATCCATATACATTATTGCTTCATATTGTCTAGAAACTTATTTTGTTGAGTTTATTTCATGGGTTTAAGTTTTGTATTTATCAAAACTTATTTTGGAGCTTATTGTCAAAATAAGGTATATTTCATTTACTATGTGTATTAGATCATTTCCATATACAACATGCTTCAAATGTGTTTCAATATCTTGTTTTATATTGAACAAGTTTTAGAAATAACAGTTTTTCATTTAGAATTTGTTTTTTGGAAAATACGGTTTCGGGTTAAGTTTTAAATTCTTTACCTTAAAAATAGTTCAATATGTTTGTAATATGTGTTGATTTTTTATCACATATATTTGTACTTTATAGTGTTTGTATGAACTTATTTTTGTGAATTTTATGGATATTTTATGAGATTTAATTGAAAAGTCACCTAGAGGGGGGGTGAATAGGTGACAATGCTAATCAAGGGCAAATTAAAAATTTAAAGCTACAACAATCACAAGATGAATGCTAGCAAGTAAGTATGACAATGAATATGATGAGTAAATAATAAATGCAAGCAAAATAGAGTAAGAATTGCAAGAATGTAAACCAATCGCAAACACAAGGATATGTTATCGAGGTTCGAGCACCCAGCTCTACTCCCCGCCTTCCCCAGAAGGATTCTAGCTACTTCCACTATCACAAAGATCTCAATTACAATGGAGTACCCAACTCCACATCTCAGTACAAGAAATTTCCTTGGTAGTCAAAAGACCACAAACTCTCTCTTTCAAATATCTCTTCCCTTACAAAGGTCCTTAGAGAATATTGAGTAGGAATGAAGCTCTTTTGTGTGTAAGGAAAAGAAATTGAAATCAGAGAAAAACTTTTGAAAACCCTTCAGAAATTTGAGAGAATTTAGCTCAAAAACCAAGAACTTTGAAAGCCTTAAACTTTTGAATTTTTGCAAGGATTGTTGTTGTAACCAATCTCTCCCCAAACACCCCTATTTATAGGAGAGGGCTAGGGTTTAGGGATAAAACATATTTACTGATGTTTAGGAGGTAATTAGATGAAAATATATCCTTAAACGAATTTTTAAACACAAAAGACAAAAATAAACAGCTCTTAAAAAATCTGCCCGTTACTGTTCAACGGCTACATCGGTCGACCGGGCCGGTCGACCGGTAGTATAAAAATTTGACCGTTACAGGCTATCGGTCGACCGACCCGGTCGACTGATACAAACTGTGACAAAAAATAAATAGTCCGGTCGACCGCCCCGGTCGACCGACAGACGTGCACACGGATACGTGCATCTGCCAGGACTTCGGTCGACTGGTCCGGTCGACCGGACCAGACTGACATAGGCTCGGTCGACCGACCCGGTCGACCGGATCAGGTCAAAAAGCCAAATTTAAAAAGAAATAAAAGAGGATTTTGATTTTAACAAAAATACTTTTGAACAGGGATTAGTATAAAACACAAATATATATCTGTAGGCAAAATCTTGTATGCAAAATATTTTTGTATAATTTATAAGAAATTATTTTGGAATGAGCATGTGCGCAAAAACGTGTGTGATAGAGCTTCAAACCTATCCACTATTCTTTAACATACTATAAACTGAAAAACAAATTACATGAAGACTTCTTGTGCTATCTTCAAGTCTTTGAGCCATCCAATGCCTTGCTAGTGCCTTCTCTTCTATGATCCTTCCTTGATGTGCAATTTGCCTTCCTTGCTTTGTGGAACTTAGAAGTTCTTGCAATAGCTAAGCGAATGGTCTCTAAACATGGTACAAACCTGAAACTTATCTTAACAAACTTGTTAGTACCAAATAGCTCATATTTGGTTTGTCATCATCAAAACACAAAACAATTGGAGAGTGTAACCTCTTGGGCCAACAATCTCTCCCTTTTTGATGATGACAAAACAAATAGGCTATTAACAAAAATATAGGGTAGGAGAAAACTCCCCCTCAAATTATGCTATACTAAAAACACAAGAGTATGCTCTAGATGCCAATAATTGAAATGATGCACCAATTATTGAAACCTAATTAAAACAAATATATAAAACACAAAAATTGCTCTTGATACCAAAAATACCAAAAACAATTAAAACACAAGAATTTATTTAAAACACAAAAACTCATAAAAACAAAACAAAACAACAAAACATATAAATTCATATGGAACCAAGACCAAATGAACTTATTTTTGTCCATGTAAACTCTCCATGTAAACTTATTCTCCCCTTTTTGTCATACATCAAAAAGGGTTATGAAAAACATGTTTATTCAATAATACAAACATTAAGTTCTCCACAAATAAACCAAAATCTAGCAAAATCAAGAGGTTTAGTGAAAATATCGGCTAGTTGTAAACCGTGAAAACATAATCAATATCTATATCACCTTTCTCAAAATGATCTCTAAGAAAGTGATATCTAATCTCAATGTGCTTGGTCTTACTATGTTGATTTGCATTTTTGGTCATGTGTATAGTACTAGTATTATCACAAAATATTTTTATATGATCAAAGTGCAAATCAAAATCAAGGAGAGTATGTTTCATCCAAAGGACTTGTGCACAACAAGCCCCCGCGGCAACATACTCCGCCTCGGCGGTTGAGAGAGCTACGGAATTTTGTTTCCTAGAGGACCATGAAACAAGACAATTACCAAGAAATTGACATGTCCCACTAGTACTCTTTCTATCTACTCTACAACCCGCATAGTCGGCATCCGAATAACTAGTCATAGAAAAATCTATAGTTTTCGGATACCAAAGACCCATTCCAATAGTGCCCTTAATATAACGAATAATGCGTTTTACCACAATAAGATGAGATTCTTTAGGACACGATTGAAATCTAGCACAAAGACACACACTAAACATGATATCCGACCTACTTGCCGTCAAATATAAAAGACTTCCTATCATGCTTCTATATAATTTAATATCAACATTTTTACCTTGTTCGTCCTTATCAAGCTTGGTTGTAGTTGCCATTGGAGTGTTGCAAGCCTTTGATCCTTCAAGCCCAAACTTCTTTACTAGCTCCTTTGCGTACTTGGCTTGGTTAATGAAGGTTCCGTCTTGCAATTGCTTGATTTGGAGTCCAAGAAAGAATTGAGCTCACCCATGGAAGACATTTCAAATTCTAGTTGCATTACCTTCTCAAAATCCTTGCATAAAAGCTCATTAGTAGATCCAAAAATTATATCATCAACATAAATTTGCACAATTAAAATATCATTCTTAACATGCTTAGTAAAGAGAGTTGTGTCAACTTTGCCTTTAATAAAATCATTTGAAATGAGAAAACTAGAAAGCCTTTCATACCAAGCTCTTGGAGCTTGTTTCAATCCATACAAAGCTTTATCAAGTTTAAAAACAAAATCGGGATGAACATGATCAACAAAACCGGGAGGTTGAGAAACATAAACTTCTTCATTAATAAAACCATTTAAAAATGCACTTTTTACATCCATTTGAAAAAGTTTAAAATTTTTAAAACATGCAAAAGCTAGTGTCATCCGTATGGCTTCAAGCCGTGCTACGGGTGCAAAGGTCTCCTCAAAGTCAATTCCCTCAACTTGAGTGTAACCTTGGGCCACTAACCTAGCTTTATTCCTAATGACATTTCCGGACTCATCCATCTTGTTTCTAAAGATCCACTTAGTACCAATTATTGGTCTATCGTGGGGCTTAGGAACAAGGTGCCAAACTTGGTTGCGCTCAAATTGATTGAGTTCCTCTTGCATGGCAAGCAACCAATATGGGTCCGTCTCGGCTTCGAGAATGCCTTTGGGTTCAAAATGAGAAATAAAAGCAAAGTTACCACATATGTCATGGAGTTTGGAGCGCGTTGTGACTCCTTTAGATGCATCACCCAAGATGAGCTCCTTAGGATGATTTGTAGCGTATCTCCAAGCTTTAGGAAGCGGTTGAGTGCTTTCCTCCTTATCCTCTTGAACTTCACCAATAGGATCTAGCTTTTCTTCTTGAGCGGGTGAGTCCTTCAAGGATAGTCTCTCCATGTCTTCACCTAGTGGTTCAATCTCTACAACATTCTCAACAACCACATTAGATTCTTCAAATTTAACATGCATGGATTCTTCAATGGTTTGAGAAGATCTAATGAAAACTCTATATGCTTTGCTAGTAGAGGAATATCCAACAAAGATAGCCTCATAAGCCTTAGCATCAAATTTACCCAAATTATCCTTAGTATTTAAAACAAAACACTTGCATCCAAAAACTTTAAAATATGCAACATTTGGTTTTCTAGAATGATACATTTCAAATGATGTTTTTGAAGAATTTTTGCACAAATAAATACGTTCGATATATAGCATGCGGTGTTTACGGCCTCGGCCCATAAATATTGAGGGAGGTCATATTCACTTATCATTATCCTAGCCATCTCTTGAAGTGTTCTATTTTTCCTTTCTACAACTTCATTTTGTTGTGGAGTTCTAGGACAAGACGTTTCATGCTTAATTCCCTTTTCATCACAATAAGTCATGAAGAGTTGGTTAATAAACTCACCACCTCTATCACTTCTTATTCTCAAAATCGGAAAACCCTTTTCTTTTTCAACTCTTTTTCGAAAAATCTTAAAATGAGAAAAAGTTTGATCTTTATTTTGCAAAAAGAAAACCCAAGTAAAACGGGAAAAATCATCAACTAAAACAAATGCAAATCTACTTCCATTTAAACTTTTAGTTTTAGTTGGTCCAAAAAGATCCATATGAATTAATTCTAAAAGTCTAGTTGACATGATATCCTTGATTGGTTTAAAGGAAGACTTGGTTTGTTTCCCAAGTTGGCACGCACTACAAATGCGGTCTTTCTCAAAATCCAAGCAAGGTATACCCTTCACCAATTCCTTTGAATTAATCCTAGAGATATGGTCAAAAGATGCATGTCCTAATCTTCTATGCCAAAGCCAAGAATTTTCATCAAAAGCATTTAAGCATTTAGTAGAACAATCTAAATTAAGCATGTCAATAATATAGACATTATTATCACGAAAACCGGTAAGAATACAAACATCGGATTTAACATCAAAAATCTTGCATGAGGAATCATCAAAAACAACTTTAAGTCCACGATCACAAAGTTGGCTAATGCTAAGCAAATTATGTTTTAAACCATCTACTAAAACAACATTCTCTATAATAGGAGATGAACCAATTTGAATATTACCGATACCGATGATGGTGCCTTTGGAATCATCCCCGAAGGTGACGGAGCCACCTTCCATGTACCTTGATAGGGTTGTGAAGTTGTTGATATCCCACGTCATGTGTCTCGAACAAGCACTATCAAGGTACCACCGCTCCCTACGTCTTGGAGCCTTGGTGTGTACCTACATCAAACATTTTAGGACTTGATTTTGGTACCCACATTTTCTTGGGTCCATGAGGGTTAGAGCCATTAACCCAAACAAGATTATTTGAACTATGCAATTTATCATAACAAAATTTAGCTAAATGTCCATTTTTGCCACAATATGTGCATCTATACACTGTACCATATCTAAAAGCATAGTGAGTGTGTGATTTGTGAGCATGGGCATTGTGAGCATGAAAAGATTTAGCATGAGAAGTATTATGAGAATCTTTAACATGAGAAGTGTGCTTTTGGAAAACTTTTCTTCAAGTTTCTTAGTATTAAAGGCACAATCTTTTAAAACTTTTTCAAACTCATTCATTTTGGATTTAAAAGAAGAAATTTCTTTATTATCAACAATAGGGGTTTTACCCTTACAAGAAGTCTTATAAGCGTCAAATTCATTTTGAATAGAAACAAGATTGGCAGAAAGATCATCTCTTTCTTTTGAAACAATGGCAAGTTGATTCTTAAGAAAACAACTTCTTTTTGTAATTTTAAGCATTCAAGTTTCTTATTATCATAAGTTTCAGAAAGTTCTACAAATGCATGTACTAGAACTTCCTTACTTAGTTCATCATCTTCATCATCATGGGATTGAGGGGTTACCTTAGGTGTGTTTGCCATGAAACACATATTAGCTTGATCCACCTCCTCTTCGGACTCGCTTTCCGAATCCCATGTTGCTTTGTAGGCTTTCTTCTCCTCCGGTTTCTTTGGCTTGAAGGAGGAAGTCATCTTCTTCTTGAATTCCGGACAATCCGTCATGATATGTCCGGGTTTGCGGCAATTATAGCAAATGATCTTCCGCTCCTCTTTGCCTTCGAATTTTCTTCGGAAGTTGAACTTGTTCTTTCGGTACAACCTCTTGACATTCCGCACAAGTAGAGTTAGCTCCTCATCTTCTTCTTCGTCTTCATCATCTTCATCATTGGTGGATGAGGTCTTAAAGGCAATGGATTTCTTCTTTGAAGTAGTTGCCTCATCTCTTGCTTTCTTCTCCATCTCATGGGTCTTTAGGTTCCCAATGAGACTAATGATGTCCATCTCGTCCTTGTCGTTCAACTCCTTTAAGGTGGTGGCCTTGATCTCCCAAGATGGTGGAAGAGCCCGTATCACTTTGCGCACCTTTTGATCATTGGAGATGACGTCACCTAATGAAGAAAGACCATTTGTAATTTTAGTGAAACGAGTAATCATACAATCAATGGATTCTTCATCAAGCATTTGAATGATTCATATTGAGACCTCAAGAGATCTATCTTAGCTCTCTTGACTTGTGAAGTCCCTTCATGTGTGACCAATAAGTGTTGCCAAATCTCATAGGCGGATTGGCAATGAATTACCCGCGTAAGGTCATCCTCATTCAAGGCGGTTAAAAGGGAGTTTTGGGCTTTTGAGTTAGCTTCATATTCTCTAAAGTTGAAGTCGGTCCAAGTGCTCTCATCTTCATTGGGTGCTACATAGGGTTTGGTCAAAGACTTAGCCACTAAACTACCTAGTGATTGCAAAAAGATAGTCATCCTAACCTTCCAAATAGGGAAGTGAGTCCATCAAATTTAGGTGGGGTTTTAATGTTGTCGGCCATGTTTACTAGTGTATGAATGTATGAATGGAAATGTTGATTAGCAATATTTTAAGGATCTCTCTATGGATGTTAAGCCAAACCTAGAGTCCAAGCTCTGATACCAATTGAAAAGTCACCTAGAGGGGGGTGAATAGGTGACAATGCTAATCAAGGGCAAATTAAAAATTTAAAGCTACAACAATCACAAGATGAATGCTAGCAAGTAAGTATGACAATGAATATGATGAGTAAATAATAAGTGCAAGCAAAATAGAGTAAGAATTGCAAGAATGTAAACCAATCGCAAACACAAGGATATGTTATCGAGGTTCGAGCACCCAGCTCTACTCCCCGCCTTCCCCAGAAGGATTCTAGCTACTTCCACTATCACAAAGATCTCAATTACAATGGAGTACCCAACTCCACAATCTCAGTACAAGAAATTTCCTTGGTAGTCAAAAGACCACAAACTCTCTCTTTCAAATATCTCTTCCTTACAAAGGTCCTTAGAGAATATTGAGTAGGAATGAAGCTCTTTTGTGTGTAAGGAAAAGAAATTGAAATCAGAGAAAAACTTTTGAAAACCCTTCAGAAATTTGAGAGAATTTAGCTCAAAAACCAAGAACTTTGAAATCCTTAAACTTTTGAATTTTTGCAAGGATTGTTGTTGTAACCAATCTCTCCCCAAACACCCCTATTTATAGGAGAGGGCTAGGGTTTAGGGATAAAACATATTTACTGATGTTTAGGAGGTAATTAGATGAAAATATATCCTTAA
This sequence comes from Agave tequilana, assembly GCA_038442645.1. Taxonomy (NCBI): domain Eukaryota; kingdom Viridiplantae; phylum Streptophyta; class Magnoliopsida; order Asparagales; family Asparagaceae; genus Agave; species Agave tequilana. The sequence goes on along the minus strand of JAVJIF010017728.1, from coordinate 60,033 downwards.
ACGAATTTTTAAACACAAAGACAAAAATAAACAGCTCTTAAAAAATCTGCCCGTTACTGTTCAACGGCTACATCGGTCGACCGGGCCGGTCGACCGGTAGTATAAAAATTTGACCGTTACAGGCTATCGGTCGACCGACCCGGTCGACTGATACAAACTGTGACAAAAAATAAATAGTCCGGTCGACCGCCCCGGTCGACCGACAGACGTGCACACGGATACGTGCATCTGCCAGGACTTCGGTCGACTGGTCCGGTCGACCGGACCAGACTGACATAGGCTCGGTCGACCGACCCGGTCGACCGGATCAGGTCAAAAAGCCAATTTAAAAAGAAATAAAAGAGGATTTTGATTTTAACAAAAATACTTTTGAACAGGGATTAGTATAAAACACAAATATATATCTGTAGGCAAAATCTTGTATGCAAAATATTTTTGTATAATTTATAGAAATTATTTTGGAATGAGCATGTGCGCAAAAACGTGTGTGATAGAGCTTCAAACCTATCCACTATTCTTTAACATACTATAAACTGAAAACAAATTACATGAAGACTTCTTGTGCTATCTTCAAGTCTTTGAGCCATCCAATGCCTTGCTAGTGCCTTCTCTTCTATGATCCTTCCTTGATGTGCAATTTGCCTTCCTTGCTTTGTGAAACTTAGAAGTTCTTGCAATAGCTAAGCGAATGGTCTCTAAACATGATACAAACCTGAAACTTATCTTAACAAACTTGTTAGTACCAAATAGCTCATATTTGGTTTGTCATCATCAAAACACAAAACAATTGGAGAGTGTAACCTCTTGGGCCAACATTAATAAGATTTCCAAAAGATGGTTTTTGGGTTGCTGACGGTCGACCGACTAGTCGATCGACGTGCACACATGCACAGCCCACTGGCTCGGTCGATCGAGCAGTCGACCGACTGGCACTACCCAACTGTCAGGTAGGTGCCGGTCAACCAAACGGTCGACCGACAAAGAGTTTTAACTCTCTGTGGCTTGGGGGCGGTCGAACGGGCGGTCGACTAGCAACCCTAACGGTCAGATTTCTGACCGTTGGCCGGTCGACGGACGGTCGAACGGCAGGTCATTCTGATCAGAAAACTAAGCCCAATGGCTAGTTTTCAAATCCCTATATAGAGTCTTTTGGCCAGTTTTGGGCAAGATTTTCACAAGCTTTTAGAACCAATTTTTCTATCTTCAACAGAATTTTTTCAATTAGCTTTTGAGCTTAACTTTCATAACAAAATGAGAGTTTTCAAGAGTGTTTATCTCGATCTTTTTCAAAAGAATTTTTGAGTTTTCCACTTCCAATTCTATTGTTTGTGAGAGTGTTTGTTGGTGATCAAGAGAAAAGATCACCAAGTGTTCAAATCATTGTAATTGGAGGAGTTGTAGAGGTTACGGCTTCGACGAGCATGCGGCTTCGCATGTGTTGTTGTTCTTGCAGGAACAAGTGAGGGACTCGCTGGTCCAAGAGTTCTTGAGGGAGCTCATTGTAGGTGTTGTGACACCAAAGGATCTTGAGAGATCAATTATAGTGAAAATCATTCATTGCGGTGAAGGCGGAGATGTAGAGCAAGTGGCTCAAAACTCGAAACAACTCTCCCATGTTTGTGATTGCTCACCTCTCTCTCCTCACTTGTGTTTATATCTTGATGCTTGTATTGTTTACATCTTTATATGTTTGATATTTTCTTGTGCTTAATTGATTATTTGGTTGGGTTGTTTAATATTTGGATTGCCATTATTATTCATTCTCTATATGCTTGATATTGATTTGTGTGCTCACATTTATATTTAACCAAGAGAGCTAAAGTAGCACATCAACTCTTATTCTAGAGCAATCCTGAGAAGAAAGTTCAGAGCCCTTCACCAGAATTCTGTTTCACTCTTTGGTTACACATTATGCGTTTATTTTAGTTTGTATGATAGTTTTTATTCTGCATTATTTGGCATTAGATTAGCATATCACCTATTCACCCCCTTTAGGTGACCTAAAATTGGTATCAGAGCTTGGTGCTCTTGATTTGAGTCTAACAATGTAGAGTTAAAGATCTTTTTTGCTAATCACAATATTTATATACACACATGAATTTTCTTGCATCTCCTATGTTTGAAATTCTAAACTTTCAAACTTGAAAAGTTAAGATGTCTATGTATCTTAAAGCCCTTGGTATACATGTTTAGCTTGCCATCATTAAAGAATCATATATTGAAAATGGCAAATATCATGAAGCTAATGCAAAAGTCATCCATGCTGTAAAGTCAGCCCTAAATGATGATTATTTATCTAGTCTTTCTAACTTTGATTCTCCTTTTGTAGTATGGAATATTTTCATCTTTCTTGGTGAACAAATGCAATATTATAAGAAGAGTGACTCGGACGAAGGAAGTACTACTTCCAACATGTGCTACATGGTCCAAAGGGATGACCCTTTGAGGTAAATTCTGACTCCGAATTTGATGAAGATGTTAAGATGTCATATGATGATCTTACATTGCTTTGTAAGATACTTCTCAATAAATATGATTTGTTAAAAGTTGAAAACAAAAAATTGAAAAATGAAAATGATTTTATTTTAAAAGAAAAGAATTCTCTTCAAAATAAATTTGATATTATTTCAAAAAAAAAGAATTCTTGAAAAATCCAGTTATTTTGATTTCTAAAGAAAAGGACATTGCTTCAAATGAAAACGAGTCTTTGAAAAAGAAAATTTTTTTAAAAGAAAAGAAAAGATTTCTATTTCAAAAGTGAAAAAGAATTTTGTCTCTCATGCTCATGTTTCTTCTTCTAAAATTAAAAATGATATTTGTATTTTGAAGAACACTGATTGTTTGGGCTTCACTTTGAGCAAATATGCCATTAATCATTCTAAATTGGAATCTGTATTTCGCAAGAAATAAATTTCACATATTCATGCACATACCCCACGACAAATATCTAATGTATACCATGCTCATACCCATACCACTTATAAGCATGCTAGAGTATACACATATACACATTGTGACCGCAAAGGCCATCTTGCAAGATTTTGTTTTGATAGATTAAATTCTTTAAATTTTATAAATAAAAATATTTGGGTCCCTATTGCTACTAACCCCATGGATCCAAGAAAATATGGGTATCAAAATCCCCACCACTTGTTGTTTCTCAGAAAAAATTAAAAGCACGTAAATTCTTTATTTGATTATAAAGAAAATTATAACGGATCAACAATCCGATTACAAAAGAAGGCAGAATGATTAGATCTCCCCTTATTTAAAGTTGGGATCTTGATGTAATGGTGGAAAGTGAATCTTGTCTTCTGTTGACCGGTGAACGTCAAGCACTTCGAAAAATCTTCTCCTTGGATCACGGATGGAATAACACAGCTCCTATCCAATGAAATCTCAAAGAGATTTGGGTAAAAACTTGAACTCAGTAAGTTGGTGTAGTTGAACTCTTTATCAGTATTCCTCAGCAGGAAAATTCTGATCTAAAAATTTTGAACCATCTTCAATAGCAAACTGAGATATTTATAGGGGTTTCAGGGATAAAACTATCCCCTAAAAACCCTCCATGATGAGGTTAACTCCCCTCATTATGTAGGTAATAACTGACCCAGTAATTAGAGCAGTTACAATTGAGACGCAGGGCTCCTCTGTAGTTGAAACGCGGGCTGGAGCTCTGCATTTAGCCATTAAGATGCTACTAGATGCGGGTTTTAAGCTTCGCGTCTTGAACTGAGGTGATGTTAGGATATGGGTATCGAGTCATGTGCCATGGCATTGCAGTGGTGTTGAGATGCGAGATTCGAGCTCTCCGTGTTGGCATTGCAGTGATGCAGGGGGGCAAGCTTTGAGCCTCGTGTTTGGGCGCCGCGATAGTATTGAGACGTGAGCGTCGAGCTCTACTAAGGCGCGGGCTTCGAGCTTTGCGTCTTGATTTTACAGTGATGCTGAGACGCAAGCTTCAAGCCCTGCATCTTGACTCTGCAATGATGCTCAGACGCGGACTTCGAGTCTCGCGTCTTGGCTTTGCAATGACGCTGAGATTCAGGTTTCGAGCCTCATGTCTTGACATTTGCGTCAATGATTTTTATCACCTTTGTGTCTGAAGTATGAATTCTACCATACTGGTGCCATTCTGCCAGCGCCAGGGGCCATACTCCCCACTCCGTCCCCCCATGCTCATGTGCCTATAAATACTTTTCTGGATTTTCAAAGAAGAGGACATCTAGAGAATAGGAGTTCTTGTTAGTTGGTAGTTGTATTTTCTTTGCTTTCTTATATTCCCTCTTTATTTCTGGTATTAAGTTGGCCATTAGAGTGAGAGAGAGAGTGTGTGTGAAGCTTGTATCTTGAAGGTGACAATCAAATACAAGCGAAGTTCATTCTTTACCACATTGTTCTTTGTGTTTTTACTTTCTTTTACTTGCACTAGTTTAATATATTTTCTCTTCTTTCATTTTCTCTTTTGTTTTTATTTACTATGTCTAACCAACTTCTTTATAGTATAACTAACTAACTACTAACCCACTAACCTCTAGTGTCTTGCTTGAACAACCCATATGAATTAATAAGTGTCAAACAAACCTTATGCAAACAATAGCTATGATATCTTACGATGAAGGTTTTTAATTCTAAGTTACTCATAAGTAGACTCACTTTATTATTTCATGTTTGACTCCTAAGTTTATGATGATCTATAGAAGTTGTTAATTCAATTTGATTTTTGTAAGTTAGTGAAACTCTCATGCATCCTTGCGATGCCAATATAACACTTTTTTTTCCTCCATGCTCGCCTTCAAATGGATCTTGATGGAGGAATATTCGAGTTTTACCGTGTGAAGTAAGGTGATAGGAGGAACTTTCTTTCGATCTACCACGTGAAAAGTTCTTATATAACATTAGTGATTGCCTATGATCCATTGTGAGGTTATGTCTTCAAGAAGTTAAAGGTTAGTGGGAGCAATTAGTAGAAAGTTAGTCATGCATCTTTTCCATCTCTAAAAATAAAAAACACTTTTTCAACAATAAAATATTTCAAACCATCTCTACAATCATTCTTGTTTTTCTTTCAATTCATTCTTTAAACAAAGGAACATCTTTTCTACGAATAAGAAGATCGCACCTCAAGCTTCCATCGCCTCCCCTCCTCGTGGACACGACCCGTATAAGCCACTGTGCTATTATGAAAGAATCGTTAAAGTTATCACATTGACCATCTCTCTTTTACTTACTCTTGTGCATGCTTTTTAGCGATCAAATTTTGGCGCCGTTGCCGGTAAGGGGTAACAGTTTTCTTGATTGTTACTAAAGATTTCTCCTTATTTTTGTGTATGAGGAGAAGTCAAGAGACTAATCGTCGCAGTGGACCTACACTTGCTTGGAAAAGAAGAGAACTTTGCCCTCAGAAAAGCCTCGCATGCGATACTTTTCTGATTGAAGTACTCATAAAATTTTATGTAGGTTGCGAAAAATTGCGCAGAGAAATTACTTTCTGCAAATAATAGTTTCTTGTATGACTCACCCATGCATTGTTAATAACTCAACAGAAATTCATTTGTTGCTAAATTGAAATTTTGATTAGACTTTTGCATTTAGAGCACGTGTCTATTTCAATTCATTTCAATTTTTGTTGAAGAGTGCTGGAGAAAGATACGTGTGCATTTCATATAGAATAGGACTAATATTTTGAGTGATTATCTTAGAGTGTTATCTTGTTGTGAATACATTGTACACTTGCACAATTGACATTAAGGACAAAACCTAAATAAAAAAGATAAGGTGAGAATTTCATCACCTTTCTTAACCAAAAAATCATCTTCAAGTGCACTTGCAATCTCAAGCCTAATTAAAAATTTGCGCCAACAAGAGGCAAGAAAAAGTATTTCATTATTTTTATTGATGATTGTATAAGATACTGCTATGTGTATATTCTAAACAATAAAGATAAGGCGATGAGTATGTTTATAACATATAAAGTCGAGGTTGAGAATCAACTCAACAAAAATATAAAGATTCTAAAATCCGAACGAGACGGAGAATATGAATCAAATGAATTTAGTGAGTTATGTGCAAATTTTGGTATAATCCACCAAACTACAGCACCATACACTCCTCAGCAGAATTAGATGGCTGAAAGAAGGAATAAAACTTTAAAAGAGATGGTAAATTCCATATTCGTATGTTCTGGTGCACCTCAGAACTTATGAGGGGAAGCTCTGTTAACTGCAAATATATTCTAAATAGAGTACCATAGAAGAAACTTGATCTTATATCATTTGAGTTATGACATGAAAGATCACTTTCCTACAATTATCTTAAAATGTGGATGGTGTCTTGCAATGGTACTAGTCCCACTACCTAAAAAGTCCAAGTTGGAAATGAAAATATGGACTGCGTTTTTATAGGATATGCCTTGGATAATAGTGCCTATAGGTTTATGGTATACAAATCAAAATTACCTGATATCCATGTAAACATGATTATCGAATCTAGAGATGCCGTATTTTTTGAAGATTTTTTTCTGTATAAATGGGAAGAAGACAAGACTTCTGAAAAAGAACACATGAAACAATATTTAGGGATAAAGGACCCAGTGGACCTACAGTTAATGTGAAAGTTAAATTAAGTAGGAGTCAAAGATCGAGAATCTCAAAATCTTTTGATTTAGACTTCATAGCATATGCGCTTGAAAGCGAGCCTCAAATATTTAAAGATGCTATGTTTACTCCAGGCGCACAAATGTGAAAAGAAGTTGTAAATAGTGAAATAAAATCTATCCTAAGTACTCATACTTGGGAATTGACAACCTTACCTCCTTGCAGTAAACCAATCGGGAGTAAGTGAATTTTCAAAAGAAAATTAAAACTCGATAAATCTATTGATAAAAACAAGCGATTGGTAGTGCAAAGTGCATTTTATCATTATATTTACCATCACATTTTCATATTTTTTTCCTATAATTCTGCATATTTACTAATATTTTATGATTTATTGTGTGTAGGCCTCGAAATATTAAAATAAAGAAATAAAGCTTAAAAAGAAGCCCAAAAGCCCATATTCAAGCCCAATGTAAAAGTTGCAAATATTAATTGCCAAAATTGCAAATACTAAGGGAAAAAGTTGCAAATACAAAGAAGAGGGAAGGATAGACTTCTATTCAACCCTAAACACTTGCAGGATGAGAGTGCAAAGATAAGAAAATTCGTGGATAAAAGATTTGGGATCTAGGTAACTTGCTTCCCAAGTTATATCTAAATCCCAAGATAAAGAATCAGGATCAAACTTCCAGAAGCAAACGCCCATATGGACGGACCAGGAGAGGCCACGCACCAAAGCGCGTGGCCAGCCGACACTGCTTGGCCGCGGAAACGCGGCCCAAGCTGCGTTTTCGCGGCATTATGGCTAAGCCAGGGCAACAGCTTTCGTGCACGAGTTTATCCGGGACTCTACCTCCTTCTGCACCTATAAATACCCCTGCAGTGCAACCGAGAAGGGCGCCCAGCGAAATACAGAGCCAAAAATTAGGATTTTTAGGCTTTCTTCTAGTTTAGGTTTTCTTTTCTCTTTTGTAATTTTTATTTTTCCTTTTTGTAACTGAGAGGAGAGGATGTTTTCATGGAGGAAGGAGATCTACTTGTACTGAGGGTGACAATCGGTGTAAGTTTTGCTCTTCTTCTATTGTTAAATAAATCAACTCGAGGTTCGTTTTTTTTTATGTTCTTTTATTCTTGTTTAATCTTGTATTTCTTTTGTTCTTGTTTTCTTCTATTTTCTCTCTAATGTCTTGTGAACCATGAGACACAATTGCGTTGAGACTGCCTAGCCGAAGAAGAGCCCTTGATGGCCTATGAAGATGAACAAACCTTCGTTAGTTTGTCTTTTATTTTCGTAGTGTAGATTAAGAAGGTGGACAATCCTATACGCCATACTTGTACGCCTTCCAAGACAAGGTAAGTCATCGCACGGATCAAAGGTAAGCAAGGTAGAAGAGGTATGTATGTATAGTTTTCTTTCTTTCTAATTCTAGTTTAGATCTCCATCTCTCTCAAATTTACTTTTCACCTTCTCATTGTAAATATCATATACCATTGTAAATAATAAAAGAAAATAATTTTTAGAGAATCTTACTTAAACGCTTCCATCGCTAGTCCCTCCCTGAGGATCACGACCCGCATAGCCACTGCTACCGCGGATTCGAATTGAGAACCTTGCACAACTTGTTCTAAATCTAATATTATTTATTTGTGTGCAGGAAAATCTCAATCAAAATTTTGGCGCCGTTACCGGGGAGGGACAGTAAGTTTATCTCTAAAAAAAAATTTAACTAATTCTTTTATTCTTTCTGTTTACAGGTTTGGAGAACAGGAAACAGCAGCAAGGACATATAGCAACTCTATGCCTCTGCCCTCGAAGGCAGAGCAGCAGAGACTACTACCTTGCCGCGCAAACGCGGGCAATAGCCGCGGAAACGCGGCCTTAGTAGTGAACTACTAACTGCAATTTCTGCAGGTTGCTAAAAATTGCAATATTTGTTTTCTGCTCTGTTTCAATTTGTTCTGTGATAAACCTGTACACTGCTAATTAACCAACAGTAAAATATTTGTTGATAAAGATAAAAAAATTGATTAGACGTTTGCATATTAGGCACGTGTCTTTTCAATTCCTTTATTTTACTGTTGAAGAGTGCTGGAGTAAGGTACGTTCGCATTGCATGTAGAATAGGACTCATCTCTTGGTTGATGCTTTGAATGAATCTTATTTACATATTTTGTACACTTACACAAATTTATTCTAAGGGCATAACCCATTAACAAGATAAGGTGGGGATTTCATCACCCTTCCTTGGCCCAAAAATCAGATTCCAAGCCATCACTAACCCAAGCCTAATTAAAATTAAGTAGACGTTGGCCCTAGGGACATCTCGGACTCAATTAGGAGATTATCCTAAGGGGGAACAGTGCTGAAAGTTGACTCCTGCCAAATCAGTGTTTAGGAAGGGGATTGAGGGCCGAAAGCCCAAAGATTGGTGGTTATTTAATTAAGGAACGTCTTTGACGGAAAACCTCCCACCAATCTTGCCCTGATCTGGCTGATTAACTTGTGGTCAAAGTCTGCACCCTACCTCCCGTGGACAGTCTAACCAGTTAGGAGTCGTCTAGGTCATAGGTCTACCCTAACCTAGGTTAGAATTTTTTTTGTTTGTGTAACGCCCCGATCCCAATGATACGGGGACGTCACTGCAACGCATATACGTAGGCCAGATGGTGCCCCCACGTATATACGCTAAGCATAAGTACAACAAGTATCAGAGTACAACACACACAGCGTGGTATAATCATATGCCAACTTACAAAATATAAATACAAAGTTGCACAAGTTATGATAAGCAAAATCACTTTACAAGTGTCCTTTATCACAACCCAAGTCCAAAAAGAACGATATACAATCAAAAATACAAAAGTGCTCACGTAAGGATGGAGATCCGTGAACCAAAAAGAAGTGTCGGGCAGGATAGATCTAGAGCTGGTCAGCCTGCTCTCCTAGGTAAGCCAAGTCCTCTGTGGAAGGCTCCACCTCGTTCCAAGCCTCAGAATCTGAATATGCAAATCCAAAGGGTCAAGACATAATACAACAAATAAAAGATAGCCAAGTGGCAAGGATCATGAATAGAGATAATGAAATAGTACTAAGTAACAATGCATGACAAGAGATGTAAACTAAGAAAGATAAAGTCATATGCAATAAATCTACAATTAATGTCTTATTATTATTACTTGTCTTACTGTGATATCTAGCTATGTGACCCAGCGTCCAGAGCACATAGATCCATATCCTAGTGAAACAAGGTTGTTATTGGAAACAGCGGTTGTATCGACGAACTATGTTTACAGTGGGTCCCGTGCATGCCCGGGACCACGGCCCAGTATTGTTCCGTTGCTTGAAGACGGAACCTGCCGCTAGGCTAACAGGAGGGTCTTATGTATGCCCTTGTCATGACAGTAAACAGGAAAGGAGGAAGCACTCCCCTCGGTCCCCTGGAGTACCGCAGGTAAGACCGGAAAATATAGTGCACAATCTAATACCACTGTAAACACGAACACATATCGATATTCCGCATATTTCCCCCTGTCCCCATGTAAGTTGGTATATTTTATATAAAGGTCGGGTATATCATGCTTGGTGTTTGAGTGATAGCATGAAGGGGGGTGATATTTCATATATAACATGATATGGAATAGTAATATATAACATAAGTCATGAAGCATAATAAAGCAAGATCCATCAGGTAACAAGTCATGCAGTACAGGTATGAAGCATAAACAAGGCTAAAACAGCATACATATATCAGGGAAATATCAAAAATTAGAAAGGAAAGGAGTCTGAATTCTGTCCCAGGATTTGACCTGGCGGTCGACCTCCGGTCGACTGCCGGTCGACTGGGATTTACAAAGGCGGTCGAGTGCCGGTCGACTGCCGGTCGACCGTACAAGGTGCGTGAGCTCCAGGTTGGCCGGTCGACTGCCGGTCGACTGGTCCACAACAAATTCCTTAAGCCGGTCGAGTGGTCGGTCGACTGCCGGTCGACCGCCAGCTCAAAGCTGTGCACTCTGTGCACATCGGCAGAGTGATCGGTCGACTGCCGGTCGACCGATCCTCTGGAATAAGCTGCTGTTAAGCAGAAAATCAGAATTCGTGTGGGTTGATTCTAACAGATTAAAGGTAGGATTTTTATGTTATTAGGGACCTGATCTATCATCACAAGTACACTAGAACAGAGAATAGCCATGGTGATTAATATTTCCACATGGGTATGTTGGAATTGGGTGTTAATGTCCTAAAAATAGGATTTTTATGTTATAATTGTACAAGGATCCCTACCCTAAGCCTATGGAATATTAGCTAGGTCTTGGTGAGTAAGATACTCACCTGGAGGGGTCAAATCTAAAGCTTGATCCAAGGATGGAGGTGTTGGCTTCAATCCACAAGTTGTTGATGAAGCTAGGGTTGAAGAACTCCCCCTTGGTGTTGTCTTGGGAAGTGATGGTTGAATCTGAGCTCCCTTGATGAAGCCCTAGATGAAAACCCTTGAGATCTTGAGGTGGAAGTGAAGGGATTTGGGTGATTTTGGAGCTAGGGTTTGTTGAGGAAGGAGAAGGGAATTTTGAAGAAGATTTTTCTCTTGGTGAAGAAATGAGAAAAAGGGCAATTTGCAAATGACAATGCATATATAGGTTTGTGATTTTTGTAAAGGGAGAGGAATTAAAGTGAAAGGGAAGGGTTTTCTTGCAAAAAGAAGGGTGAGGTGTCCCCTCCCTTGCCACTTGGCCGGCCATGAGAAGGAGAGAGAGTTAGTGGGGTTAGGTGAAGTGTGTGAGTGGGAAATGAGGTGGAATGAAGTGGAAAAGGAATTTTGCAAATTTTGGAAAAATGCCCGAAATTCAAGTATTTTGGAATGGTCTGAAAATTTTACCAAAAATCAAGAATAATATTTGAAGACCAATGGTGAAATTCGTTTGAAGAAATACTGTATAGATTTTTAGTTAAAAATCTTGGAATCAGTAATTTACCGACTCCGAAAGGATTTTCATAAATTTATAAAATTCTCAGAAAAAGAGTATAAGTAGGAAATATGATTCTAAGTAATAAAGTCTAAAGGACTTTCTAAAAATTCCTAACAGTTTGGAAGATAAAAATTCAGAAATCGGCCAGCGGTACTGGCCGACACCGGTTTTGAAGAAATTCATTTTAATTCCAGAAAATTCCAGAAAATCACATAAAATCTAAAATATTGGAAAATGATATTTGGAATTGAAATTGGTCAAATACGGATGGTAAATCGGAAAATACGATCGAAAGACTGAATACGTAACTAAGTACGTATTCCGGAAGAGGGGTATTACAATCTACCCACCTTACAAAAATTTCGTCCTCGAAATTTCATAAGGTGAAAGATAACAGGAAAAGCAACAGATAGATATGGATACAAGGAAAGATAACGGTAAAGAAGAGTAGAAGAAAAGAGTCTTACCCAATCAAGATGTGAAAAGTTGAGGATAACGCTCCCGGATAACGTCCTCACGCTCCCAAGTGGCCTCTCCTGGCGCATGCCTGTTCCATGACACCAATACCAATGGAATAGCTCTATTCTTCAGTGTCTTGACACTTCTATCCAGAATGGCCAACGGCTGCTCTTGGTATGATAAATCCGGTTGTAACTCCAGCTCGGAATGATCCAGAATATGGCTGTCATCCCTGACATACTTCCTCAACTGAGACACGTGGAAGACATTATGCACCCCGTCCAAAGATGGCGGTAATGCCAATCTATAGGACACATCTCCCACACGATCCAGGATCTCGAATGGGCCAATATACCTTGGACTTAGTTTCCCACGAGCACCGAACCGGATCACTCCCTTGGTAGGGGATATCCTCAAGAATACATGATCTCCAACCTGGAACTCCAATGGCCTTCTCCGAGTGTCTGCCCAACTCTTCTGCCTACTCTGAGCAGCCCTGAGATGATTTCTGATAATCCTGACTTTCTCTGTAGTCTGCATCAGAATCTCTGGTCCCAAAAGACTCCTCTCACCGACTTCATCCCAACAAATCGGCGATCGGCACTTCCTACCATACAATGCCTCAAAGGGTGCCATCTTAATACTTGCCTGGTAGCTGTTGTTATATGAAAACTCAGCCAAGTGAAGATGGTCTTCCCAAGATCCCCCAAAGTCAATCATGCAAGCCCTCAACATATCTTCGAGGATCTGGATAGTCTTCTCAGATTGTCCGTCTGTCTGAGGATGATAAGAAGTACTGAATTTCAGACGAGTTCCCAGACTTTCTTGGAGACTCTCCCAGAAATGAGATCTGAATCTGGTGTCTCTATCTGACACAATACTAACTGGAACTCCATGCAGACGAACCACCTCCTTCATATACTTATCTGCCAGAACTTCTGTCGACTGGCCTACCCTGAATGGTATGAAGTGAGTTGACTTGGTGAGGCGATCAACTATCACCCACACCGCATTATTACCCCTGGACTCCGAGGTAACGCCGTCACAAAGTCCATGGTGATATGCTCCCACTTCCATTCGGGTATCGGCAAAGGTTGAAGAAGTCCAGCTGGTCTCTGATGCTCGATCTTTATCTGCTGGCAAACCAAGCACTGGCAACAAACTGGGCTATCTCCCTCTTCATAGCATTCCACCAAAAGTGCTTCTTCAGGTCCTGGTACATCTTGTTTCCCCCAGGGTGTATAGAATAAGCTGAACTGTGTGCTTCCTCCAAAATCTTCTGTCTGACTTCTCCTCGGGGAACACAAAGTCTATCTCCAAAATACAATGCACCATCTGGGTGAATGCAGATATCCGACCTCAATCCAGCCTCCACCTGAGCTCTGAATGTCTGCAATCTGGGGTCCTCCTTCTGAGCTCCCTTGATCTCCTCTATCAATGATGACTGGATCTGTAAAGCCATGAACTGCCTGGCCTTATCACCTCCTCGCACTAACATCAAATCCAATCTGATGAATTCCTGAATCAACTCCCTCTGCTGCGTGAGGTGGACTAGCACTCTGTTCTCTGGCATCCTGCTCAGTGCATCCGGTACGGTATTGACCTTGCCTGGATGATACTGCAAGTCAATATCATAGTCTGCCATAAGCTCCAACCACCTCCTCTGCCTCATATTCAACTCCTTCTGTGAGAAAATATACTTGAGGCTCTTGTGATCTGTGTATATCAACACCTTGTCTCCCAGAAGGTAGTGTCTCCAGATCTTCAAAGCAAATATCACAGCTGCCAACTCCAAGTCATGAGTTGGGTAATTCCTCTCATGAGGCTTCAACTGCCTAGATGCATATGCTATAACATGATCATGTTGCATAAGCACACACCCCAGGCCTTTACCTGATGCATCACAGAAAATGACCATCCCTCCTCTTCCTGAAGGAGTCCTCAAGATTGGAGCTGTGATAAGCCTCTGCTTCAACTGCTCAAATGCTGCATCACAATCTTCTGTCCATATGTATCTCTCCCCTTTTCTGGTGAGTCTGGTCAACGGAGCTGCAAGTCTAGAGAAATCCTGGACAAAGCGCCTGTAATATCCGGCTAGTCCAAGAAAGCTCTTTACCTCAGTCACCGTCTTCGGGACTGGCCAATTCTGCACTGCCTGGACTTTACTAGGGTCAACTGCAATCCCTTCTGCTGAAACTATGTGTCCAAGGAAAGCTATGCTGTCCAACCAGAATTCACACTTGCTCCTCTTGGCATGAAGCTGCTCTTGCTGAAGAGTCTGCAACACAATTCTCAAGTGCTCTGCATGCTCCCTATAACTCTTAGAATAGATCAGGATGTCATCTATAAATACAACTACAAACTGATCCAGGTAAGGGGAGAACACTCGGTTCATCAAGTCCATGAAGACTGCAGGGGCATTTGTGACTCCGAAAGGCATAACCAGAAACTCATAGTGGCCATATCGGGTCCTGAATGCCGTCTTCGGAACATCCTCCTTCTTCACCCTCAGCTGATGGTAACCCGACTGCAAATCTAACTTAGAAAATACACGGGCTCCATGAAGCTGATCAAACAAGTCGTCAATCCGGGGCAAGGGATACTTGTTCTTGATGGTGACCTTGTTCAACTCCCTATAATCAATACAAAGCCTCTTACCACCATCCTTCTTATTCGCCAAGAGCACTGGAGCTCCCCATGGTGAAGTGCTTGGCCGAATCAATCCCTTGTCCGAATACTCCTGCAGTTGCTTCTTCAAGACCTCCAACTCTGTCGGTGCCATCCTGTACGGAGCCTTAGATATAGGAGCTGTCCCTGGAACTGTATCAATGGAGAACTCCACTATCCTCTCCGGTGGAAGTCCTGAAATCTCAGCAAAGACTTCTGGAAATTCATCCCACACTGGCACTCCCTTCAGAACCTCCGAAGTGGTCATCTGAATCTTCCTCTTAGCAGGCTTCACTTCTCCGCTAAACTGGAACTCCGGCTGACGCGGGATTCTGAAATTGATCTTCCTTCCTCTACAGTCAATCACTGCATAGTACTGACTAAGCCAAGTCATGCCTAAGATTACGTCGTACCCTTTGGTGTCTAGTACGAGCATATCTATGGCCAAGATCTTCCCACAAAGTTCCACTGGACAGTCAGCACAAACTCTAGAAGATACAACTACCCCATTCCCGGTACTTATCTCCCACTTGTGGTCTAAAGCCTTAACAGGTATGGAATGAACAGCCACAAAATGGTCGGAGATATAACAGTGGGATGCACCTGAATCGAAGAGTGCGAGAACAGGTATGGAATGAATTCTGATGTTACCTGTAATCACCTCCTCTGAAGCCTCAGCCTCTACTGCTGTCAGGTTGTAGGCCTGACCTCTGCCACGCCCTGCTGCTGTCCGGGCTCCTCTCTGCACTGGGCGAGCAACATGCGGTGGAGGAAGGGGAAGAGCTCTCCTCATCACTGGTCCCTGGTGCCTCTGCCCAACTGGCCCTGGTAGTGCCCTCTGCCCATTCTGCCCCTGAGGTGCCGGCAAGGTTTGGTTAGCAAACCCCATTCTCCTGTGAGGACAGGTCTCTACGGCATGGTCTCGTGCTCCACACACCAAACACAATCCATTTGCCCTCCGGCAATTCTGCTGAGAGTGTCCTGGTTTCTGGCAAAAGTTGCAGATAAGACCTGGTCGAGCCATCTGGTAAGGAACTGCTCTGAATGGTTGCCTGGCCTGAACCTTCGCTACCCTGGACGGTCCTCCTCTTCCCACCGGTACAAACGGCCTCTTCATGGCCTGGTCCTTCCTCTGATCTCCTTGCTTCTTCTCAAACCCACGCTCCACCTCTCGAGCGCTGGTGAGAACTTCTGCATAGGTCTTCAGATGATGGGGCATTAGGAACATCTGAATGTCCATTTGCAGACCTTGCTGGAACCGGCTTGCCCTCTTCTCCTCATCTGCTATCATGTACGGGGCGAAGCGACTCAACCTGAGAAATTCTGCAGCATACTCATCAACGGATCTATCCCCCTGTTGAAGCCTGATGAACTGCTCCTCCATGTCCTTCTGAGCAGTGGCGGGAAAGAACCTGCTATAAAAGCTCTTGGAGAACGTATCCCAAGAGATAGGTTCCTTCAAGCGAGCCTCCTCTGCAAGCCACCAAGTCCTGGCTATGTCCTTCAGCTGGATCTTTGCAACCTCCACTTGGTTCTCTTTAGGCACCCTGGCGGCGTTCAGCAGATCGGTGGTGTCTGTTAACCACTGTTCAGCCTCCAATGGTCTCTCGACTCCCGTGAAGACGGCCGGTTGCAGCCGCCGGAAGTCTGACACGTTCCCAGGCCTCTGCTCCTTCGGAGCTGCCAACTCCTGCCTGAGGAGCTCAGTCTGCTGCTGCTGATTCTCCATCTGCTGTTGCTGGTTTCCCAGCATAGTCTGAATGATCCTCAGGACATCAGCACCCTCTCCTCCTACGGGTCCATTCGGTACTTGCCCGACATTGTTGCGACCCGAACGTCTCTCCATACCGAAAGGGATAAGATCTGGAATTGGAAACAAGGGAAAGGAGTTTAGGATACGAAGGAATTGATCAACGAAGGAATCAAGAAGGACTTTATAACTTTGTACATTGTAGTTGGCATTAGCAAATCACTAGAATTTGCCACTTGGTTGTACTTTTAGGTTTGAGAGCCTAGGCTCTGATACCAACCTGTAACGCCCCGATCCCAATGATACGGGGACGTCACTGTAACGCATATACGTAGGCCAGATGGTGCCCCCACGTATATACGCTAAGCATAAGTACAACAAGTATCAGAGTACAACACACACAGCGTGGTATAATCATATGCCAACTTACAAAATATAAATACAAAGTTGCACAAGTTATGATAAGCAAAATCACTTTACAAGTGTCCTTTATCACAACCCAAGTCCAAAAAGAACGATATACAATCAAAAATACAAAAGTGCTCACGTAAGGATGGAGATCCGTGAACCAAAAAGAAGTGTCGGGCAGGATAGATCTAGAGCTGGTCAGCCTGCTCTCCTAGGTAAGCCAAGTCCTCTGTGGAAGGCTCCACCTCGTTCCAAGCCTCAGAATCTGAATATGCAAATCCAAAGGGTCAAGACATAATACAACAAATAAAAGATAGCCAAGTGGCAAGGATCATGAATAGAGATAATGAAATAGTACTAAGTAACAATGCATGACAAGAGATGTAAACTAAGAAAGATAAAGTCATATGCAATAAATCTACAATTAATGTCTTATTATTATTACTTGTCTTACTGTGATATCTAGCTATGTGACCCAGCGTCCCAGAGCACATAGATCCATATCCTAGTGAAACAAGGTTGTTATTGGAAACAGCGGTTGTATCGACGAACTATGTTTACAGTGGGTCCCGTGCATGCCCGGGACCACGGCCCAGTATTGTTCCGTTGCTTGAAGACGGAACCTGCCGCTAGGCTAACAGGAGGGTCTTATGTATGCCCTTGTCATGACAGTAAACAGGAAAGGGAGGAAGCACTCCCCTCGGTCCCCTGGAGTACCGCAGGTAAGACCGGAAAATATAGTGCACAATCTAATACCACTGTAAACACGAACACATATCGATATTCCGCATATTTCCCCCTGTCCCCATGTAAGTTGGTATATTTTATATAAAGGTCGGGTATATCATGCTTGGTGTTTGAGTGATAGCATGAAGGGGGTGATATTTCATATATAACATGATATGGAATAGTAATATATAACATGAGTCATGAAGCATAATAAAGCAAGATCCATCAGGTAACAAGTCATGCAGTACAGGTATGAAGCATAAACAAGGCTAAAACAGCATACATATATCAGGGAAATATCAAAAATTAGAAAGGAAAGGAGTCTGAATTCTGTCCCAGGATTTGACCTGGCGGTCGACCTCCGGTCGACTGCCGGTCGACTGGGATTTACAAAGGCGGTCGAGTGCCGGTCGACTGCCGGTCGACCGTACAAGGTGCGTGAGCTCCAGGTTTGGCCGGTCGACTGCCGGTCGACTGGTCCACAACAAATTCCTTAAGCCGGTCGAGTGGTCGGTCGACTGCCGGTCGACCGCCAGCTCAAAGCTGTGCACTCTGTGCACATCGGCAGAGTGATCGGTCGACTGCCGGTCGACCGATCCTCTGGAATAAGCTGCTGTTAAGGCAGAAAATCAGAATTCGTGTGGGTTGATTCTAACAGATTAAAGGTAGGATTTTTATGT
Source organism: Agave tequilana (assembly GCA_038442645.1). Taxonomy (NCBI): domain Eukaryota; kingdom Viridiplantae; phylum Streptophyta; class Magnoliopsida; order Asparagales; family Asparagaceae; genus Agave; species Agave tequilana. Next base: position 41,779 of record JAVJIF010017728.1, on the reverse strand, counting down.
TATTAGGGGACCTGATCTATCATCACAAGTACACTAGAACAGAGAATAGCCATGGTGATTAATATGTCCACATGGGTATGTTGGAATTGGGTGTTAATGTCCTAAAAATAGGATTTTTATGTTATAATTGTACAAGGATCCCTACCCTAAGCCTATGGAATATTAGCTAGGTCTTGGTGAGTAAGATACTCACCTGGAGGGGTCAAATCTAAAGCTTGATCCAAGGATGGAGGTGTTGGCTTCAATCCACAAGTTGTTGATGAAGCTAGGGTTGAAGAACTCCCCCTTGGTGTTGTCTTGGGAAGTGATGGTTGAATCTGAGCTCCCTTGATGAAGCCCTAGATGAAAACCTTGAGATCTTGAGGTGGAAGTGAAGGGATTTGGGTGATTTTGGAGCTAGGGTTTGTTGAGGAAGGAGAAGGGAATTTTGAAGAAGATTTCTTCTCTTGGTGAAGAAATGAGAAAAAGGGCAATTTGCAAATGACAATGCATATATAGGTTTGTGATTTTTGTAAAGGGAGAGGAATTAAAGTGAAAGGGAAGGGTTTTCTTGCAAAAAGAAGGGGTGAGGTGTCCCCTCCCTTGCCACTTGGCCGGCCATGAGAAGGAGAGAGAGTTAGTGGGGTTAGGTGAAGTGTGTGAGTGGGAAATGAGGTGGAATGAAGTGGAAAAGGAATTTTGCAAATTTTGGAAAAATGCCCGAAATTCAAGTATTTTGGAATGGTCTGAAATTTTACCAAAAATCAAGAATAATATTTGAAGACCAATGGTGAAATTCGTTTGAAGAAATACTGTATAGATTTTTAGTTAAAAATCTTGGAATCAGTAATTTACCGACTCCGAAAGGATTTTCATAAATTTATAAAATTCTCAGAAAAAGAGTATAAGTAGGAAATATGATTCTAAGCAATAAAGTCTAAAGGACTTTCTAAAAATTCCTAACAGTTTGGAAGATAAAAATTCGGAAATCGGCCAGCGGTACTGGCCGACACCGGTTTTGAAGAAATTCATTTTAATTCCAGAAAATTCCAGAAAATCACATAAAATCTAAAATATTGGAAAATGATATTTGGAATTGAAATTGGTCAAATACGGATGGTAAATCGGAAAATACGATCGAAAGACTGAATACGTAACTAAGTACGTATTCCGGAAGAGGGGTATTACAGTTTGTTTATTTGTTTGTTTTCTTTTTCTTTGTTGTGTTGGTGTGATATGGCATATAATAATAATTTTTCCAATTTTAATCCATATTACACACCTAACTATTTTTCGGATATTACCAACCCGGCATATCACAACTTTGACCAACCTAGTGTGCCGGAATGGTCTTATCCGAATGAATATAACTCATACCCCCCATCTTATGACCATAATTTTCATACTTTCAACTATTCACAGAGTTCATGGGGTTTCGATTCCCCCGAGTTCAATTTTCAACCGACTTGTCCTCCGTCTCCACCTTGTCCACAATATTCCCAAGATTCATACTCAGATCCACCCAGTCAGAATAGACTACCATCTATCCAGGAAATAATGAGTATGCATGAGTCCAAGCAACAATTACCATTAATCGCAAACATGATTATGCGTGAGTCCACCGACTCACAACTTCATCACGATTACACTTCATCCTTTCAAGTCCAATCACAACATGATGCACCTATCAACTATGAAAGGATGCTTGCAGCCATGACTCAGGCTAGATTAGCCCGTGATCATGATATAGATATGATGGTTCAATCTTTACGTTCTCACCGTTCGGCCATTTCTGATATCGCTGACCATTCTCTTAGAGCCGACGAACCAAGTTGCTTTGGACAACAAGATTCTAATTCAGTGCCATCATGTGAACTTGCCGAAACTTCAAATTTTGATAACTTGGTAAGTTTTTCCTTTCCTGAAATAGAACTTGAGCATGAATATGATCATGATCTTCCACTTGGTGATTCAATTCTACTTCCTGATTCAATAATGACTCCGGTGTCTCCACCTGATTTTACTTTTCCCGAGTCAACATTGGATCCTATGCCAATTCATCATGAAATTGAGTCACCCATTTTTGATGATCATATTGAACTTGACCAATTGTGCAATTTTGAAAGTCCCATGGATAAATTGGCAAGTTCTCATTTTTATAACATTGAACCCAATGAGATATGTGACCTAGATTCTCAAATCTGTGATCAAGTTCAAATTCCGAATCATTATTGACTCCTGTTTTGTTACCCGACTTAGGTAATCTTTTAAAGTCAGTTTTGATTCCCACACCTATCATTCCTGAACTTGAATCACCAATATTGAGTTACATTCCATTGTGGGAAGATGATTGTGGACTTGAGCTTCAACTTATTGATTTGGACCACTTCCTGAACCTAGCCCGACTCCTAAACTATTACTTGATTTAAGTTTCTTTCCTGAGTCGGTATTCATTCCCGTACTTTCCACGTCCAAGTCAATCATTCCATCTTTTCATACTCCATTTTGGGACAAGAAGGTTGACACAATTGACTCTGAAATTTATTATGAAATTTGAAAATTTGATGGGGTGGACTTGTTTAAAATGATAATACATACATTTTAGTGGGTTATATAAGAAAAATTTCTGGTGGGTTTCATGAAATATTATGTTATCTTGATTGGGTAGCAACGCTTGGCCCAATTAGACCACCACCGAAACCACCACCCCAAGGTAACTTCTGCCTTCCCTTGTTCTTTTTCATGCATATATGCATTCATTCATACATTGAGGACAATGCATGAGATAAGTGTGGGGGTAGGTTTTACTAAAATTCTAACATAGTTAGAAACTAACCAAAATTTGCTAATAAAAAATAAATAAAATATATAAAAAGGACAATATTTTGACTTATCTTTTGAAAGAAATCTAAGTTAGTCTTAAGAATTAGGAAAATCATGATTAGGATTTCTAAAAACTTAGTCAAAATAAATAAATTGTTGAATTTTTAGATATAGGAGGAGAAATTGAATAAGTAGTTAGTCTTAATTTTTACCTTAATGAAATGTGCATACCTAATGCATATCTAGGATTCTAAGACAAAGACCCTTGTGCCTCATAAAAAAAATCACCAATTAAGCTGGATACATGTGCCTCAAGAAGCATAAGTATTCACGCCAAAAGGTGAGTTCTAAATAAAATAAAGTCCTTAGTTTTGTGGCCTAGTTCACTCGAATTTGAGTCCGCGGGGTGTTTTCTCACCTGGTGCCGACCAGTTTGAGAGTCATCGACTTTAAGTTCGCTACATGGGTGGACTAGAAAGCCTAAGGAAACTAAGAAAAATTACTCATATATGTATTAACACATCTAATAGTCAATTAGTTAGGTATGAGGGCTTCAAGAAGCCTTCATGCTTACACGAAAGAAAATTAGATGAGTTATACATATTAAATATATATATATAATAATAATAATAATATAATAATAAAGAGGCATGAGAGTCCAAGTTAAGGAATTCCTAGTAAAAATCCATAAGGATGCATATGATTTTTGGTAACAAAAAAGACTATACACAAATCCAATTTTGATCCTTACCTAAAAAGGAAAACAATTTACTATATAATGACTAAGTCTAAGAATGAATAAAAATGAGGATCCTAAAAACTTATAGATTACTTAGTCTTTTCAAAAGTATTTCAATTATTTCCTTTTTATGGATTTTGTGGGTGCAATCCGCTGAAAACCCTCACGAGACAACACTCGTCCTCTAGGGTAATCTAGGGGTTTAACGGCTTGTTGCACATACTAAGTGCAACCGTGATTCCTACAAAGTGAGTTAGGTTAGATTAATTTTTCTTTTTCTCTTTGATTTTTACTCGAGGACGAGCAAAAAGATAAGTGTGGGGGTGTGATTGGTAGTGAAAAGTGCATTTTTATCATTATATTTACCATCACATTTTCATATTTTTTCCTATAATTCTGCACATTTACTAATATTTTATGATCTATTGTGTGCAGGCCTCGAAATATTAAAATAAAGAAATAAAGCTTAAAAAGAAGCCCAAAAGCCCATATTCGAGCCCAATGTAAAAGTTGCAAATATTAATTGCCAAAATTGCAAATACTAAGGGAAAAAGTTGCAAATACAAAGAAGAGGGAAGGATAGACTTCTATTCAACCCTAAACACTTGCAGGATGAGAGTGCAAACATAAGAAAATTCGTGGATAAAAGATTTGGGATCTAGGTAACTTGCTTCCCAAGTTATATCTAAATCCCAAGATAAAGAACCAGGATCAAACTTTCAGAAGCAAACGCCCAGATGGACGGACCAGAAGAGGCCACGCACCAAAGCGCGTGGCCAGCCGACACTGCTTGGTCGCGGAAACGCGGCCAAGCCGCGTTTCCGCGGCATTATAGCTAAGCCAGGGCAACAACTTTCGTGCACGAGTTTATCCGGGACTCTACCTCCTTCTGCACCAATAAATACCCCTGCAGTGCAACCGAGAAGGGCGCCCAGCGAAATACAGAGCCAAAAATTAGGGTTTTTAGGCTTTCTTCTAGTTTAAGTTTTCTTTTCTCTTTTGTAATTTTTATTTTTTTCTTTTTGTAACTGAGAGGAGAGGATGTTTTCATGGAGGAAGGAGATCTACTTGTACTGAGGGTGACAATCGGTGTAAGTTTTGCTCTTCTTCTATTGTTAAATAAATCAACTCGAGGTTCGTTTTTTTTTATGTTCTTTTATTCTTGTTTAATCTTGTGTTTCTTTTGTTCTTGTTTTCTTCTATTTTCTCTCTAATGTCTTGTGAACCATGAGACCCAATTGCGTTGAGACTGCCTAGCCGAAGAAGAGCCCTTGATGGCCTATGGAGATGAACAAACCTTCGTTAGTTTGTCTTTTATTTTCATAGTGTAGATTAAGAAGGTGGACGATCCTATACGCCATGCTTGTACGCCTTCCAAGACAAGGTAAGTCATCGCACGGATTAAAGGTAAGCAAGGTAGAAGAGGTATGTATGTATAGTTTTCTTTCTTTCTAATTCTAGTTTAGATCTCCATCTCTCTCAAATTTACTTTTCACCTTTTCATTGTAAATATCATATACCATTGTAAATAATAAAAGAAAATAATTTTTAGAGAATCTTACTTAAACGCTTCCATCGCTAGTCCCTCCCTGAGGATCACGACCCGCATAGCCACTGCTACCGCGGATTCGAATTGAGAACCTTGCACAACTTGTTCTAAATCTAATATTATTTATTTTATGTGCAGGAAAATCTCAATCAACAAGATTAGATTAGGAGCCAATGATTATCGACATAAAGAAGGACTTGACTATTTCGATATATATTCGCCAGAAATAAGAATAACATCTATTGGGATGTTAATTACAATTGCAGTATTGTACAACTTAGATATTTATCAAATGAATGTCAAGACTGCATTCTTAAACGGTGACTTAAATGAAGAAATATACATGGAGCACCCTAAAGGATTTATAGTTAAGGGTCAAGAACACAAAGTGCATAAATTGATAAATCTTTATATAATTTAGAACAGGCTCTAAAACAATGACATGAGAAATTCGATAGTGTCATGATCAAAGATGAATTCACTGTCAATGAATGTGATAGGTGTGTTTAAACTAAGAAGTTGGAAATACATTTGTTATTGTTTGTCTTTATGTAGACGACATGTTGATACTTGAGACTAATATTGAGGTTATTAAGTCTACAATATTAATGTTATCCAACAATTTTGATATGAAGGATCTGGATATTGCTGATGTAATTTTAGGAATTAAAATTACAAGACACCAAATGGAATCAGCCTATCTCAATCTCATTACGTAGATAAGATGATGGAAAGATTTAAGGAACATGGGATAAAAAAGAATATGAATCCTTCTCTTTCAAACATCCACCTTGGTAAGAATACAGGAACTGCAATACAACAGTTAGAGTATTCTCAAATTATCATAAGTCTAATGTTTTTAATGAATTGCACTAGACTCAGTATTGCTAGAACTATAAGCAAACTAAGCAGACACATTAGTAACCCTAATGGTGATCATTGGATTGCTCTATTGCGAGTAGTAAGTTATGTATCTAAAATCAGGGAGTATGCCTTGAAACATTGAAAATATCCACCTGTATTTGAAGGATACAATGATGCTAATTGGATTGCAGATTCTAATGAATCAAAATCAACTAGTGGATATGTTTTTACTCTTATAGGCGCAGCGGTATCTTGAAAATCTTTCAAACAAACATGTATTGCCCGTTTCATAATGGAATCAGAATTTATAGCCTTAGATAAGGCTGAAAAAAAAGCAGAATGACTTCGACAATTTTTGGAAGATATACCATTATGGCCTAAGTCAATGCTTGCCTTATGTATTCACTGTAATAATCAAGCAGCGAATCTCGGGCACAAAATTTTATATATAACGGTAAGTCTAAACATATTCGTCGTAGACATGACACCGTAAAACAGTTGCTCTCAAATGAAATTATCTCTATTGACTTTGTATCGTCAAAGATAATCGAGCGGATCAGTTTACTAAAGGATTAAATGGAGAACGTCTAAATTACGCATCAAGGGGAATGGAACTAGAAGCCTAACCTTACCAAGTCAGCTTAATGGAAATCTCACTTAGTGACTAGAGATCCCACAGATTAAGTTAAAAAGAAAAAACTAGTTATGATTGACTCTGCGAGTAAGCACTTAGGAGCTTGACTCTAACTTATTCCTACGATGCATCTAAGTGCTTACTATAAATTGATTTAGGATAAGCTTAACGGTTTTAATGATACCTATATCTTGTTATTAAAACAAGTAGGGTAGAGTAGACTACTCTTAATAGGACGATCACGTATGTAAGTATAGATTTGGGTGGCTCTTTGGGAATCTCTATGGAGGTTGTGATTCCCTAAACATACTCTCTGAAACGAAGAATGTCCAGGGTCAAATTGGACACAGCCGAGAATCCAAATTGATTTTGAAAAGTTATTGTGTGAGGCTTGTTGACTTGACTTACACAAACGGGTGATAGTTCAAGATTTAGTTCACTGATAAGCCAGTAAGTTCGGTAAAATATTCGTTTTGGAAAGTTCAAAACTTAGTTCACCGATCCTGATAGTGTTTTTTTAAAGTACCTTTCACTATAGAGTCAGTCTCATAGTGTGTCAATTCTTTAAATCTCCATTCATTATAGGAGATTGTTGGGAAAATGAAGAATTTAAGTGAAACTTTGAGCTAAATTAAGGAGAGATCCGTTGATAGAATCAACCAGATAATTATTGGAGTGTGTTCTCCTTCCATTGGGGATGAACGTGGTATATTTACATGTTCAATTTTGTTTTCGAATGAATGAGATATTCAAGTTAAAAGTTAGCCTAATTCAATAGCTAAAGGAGACTAAAGATAACTAAAACATTTAGTTCCACATTGGAGATGGAGTGAAAATTTAAAGTGTTTAAATAGAGAATAATGGGAACGAAGGGTGTGTCTTTTGGGTACTTGGAGTTTTCGTACGCGTTTTGGGGGAAATCATGCCCATACGCGGGCGCGTCACCGCCTGTCCCGGCCCGGCGCCTGTGCCAGAGCCAGGTTCGGGCCCAGGCCTGGGTGCGGCTGTGAACCCAGTCCGGTTCATTTTTGAACCAAGCTATCCACCCGCTCCACTACCGGAATCCGTGTGCGTGGTTGGACAACAGTTGCAACGGTTCATACAGGAACAGTTGCAACGGTTCAAACAGAAATTATCACAACTGCTCCCACTTTCCTTCAACAGGCTTCCTAGGAGCGCTATAAATAGCGCTCTTCTCCGTGATTTCTAAACACAAAAATATACAGAGTCTCCTCTTTCTCTGCAGAACAAAACTAAGATCTGTAAAAGATTATTAAGTTTTGTTGAAGATTTGATCTGAAAGAAGGAACAGAAAATTTAACAGATTTTGGAATTGAAACAGAAATGTTGTCTGAATCTGTGGCTTCCTAAGACAAAAAAAATTTTCTCCTTCATTTTCCTTACAGTGAATAATCCTCAATATTAAGACAAATATTCTCACTAAAACTTGTCTTTGTCTAACTGCGTAGAATTCTAACTTGTGAAGGTACCGATGAACTACAGTTCGACTGTACGATGATTTGGTAGTGATATTCAAATACCGTGAAGGAGTGTTGTATCTTGGGAGATCAGCGTCTAGTAACCCGTTAGCACCGTAGCGAGGAAAGTAATTGTCTTAAGGAGATTCGCTACATGCATACCTCACTCCATTTGCTGAATAGTTGAACTAATGATCTTTTTATAAGGGTGATGCTGGAATATTTATGTTCATAAATATTACTGTATATTGATACTGACTAATACCAGTCTAATTGGTGTTTAACTAAGAAAGGTAATTGAAAGATGGTTTTATAATTAAGGAACATTCTATTGAATGAAAAACTCCCACCTGATATTTACCGACCTGGCCAATTAGATCTGTGACATTGATTAGTTGTCAGATCTAACAATAATCGCTGGAAATGGAGCATATTGTCCCGTCTTAAATGCTACATAGTAATCCACAAATGAACTTCTCATTTATCAGATTGAATGTCAATTGGACCATGTGTAGGGATCAAAATTTGACTCGCATCAGAATGATGATATGCGTCCTAACTATTAAGTGCTTTCCTCGAGAAATCCACAGCTCTCACAGTTTATCACGGAGCCGCTTCCACTCCATGCCATCCCGGAGCTACCCTCCATCTTAAAGACGTCCTCAATCCGGAGTCGTACTCCACCACTCAGAGGTCTTTACCACTCCGAGGTCTTCCCCGTCCCGAAGGTCCCAGCTTCGAACATGAAGTTCCAAACAGCAGTCTATCGAAATCTTCGTCTACCGTTGCACCATTCATCCTCCACACGTTCATAATGTGTAATTCTCCTATCATCGCGGACAGTAATGGATAGTGGCAGACTTTCTGGTATGCAATTCTAGCCGACCAGCATCAATGATCATGATCGTTACAACAGACCTAATATGTGCAGATCGTGCAGTAACAAGAATCCACCAATTCCGCCTCCACTCCAGCATCCACTTCAGGTATATATAATCTTTCTTCTCATAGGAGAAGGGAATTGCTTCTCTAATCCTCAGAACACACCACACCAGGCAGTTCTCCTCTACTAGAAGAGGATTACTTCTCTAATCCTTAGAACACACCACAGCAGACAGTTCTCTTCTACTAGCACATGAGGCAGTACTCTCTACTAGTGCACCAACTCGCCTGCATTTGTCCTCTGCGCGGCCCATCCTCCCTCACACCAGCAGTTATCCTCTGCCGGTCCCTTGTACCATGCCCGCAGTTGTCCTCAACGTGACATGTCCATCCACTATCCCGACAGTTGTCCTCTGTTGGGGTTTTTTTTGTGCATTTCACCTATTGATTCTTATGCCCGAAGGTCTTAAGTCGGCACCACACTGATATTCCTAACCTGAAAAATGTCTCTTCACTTGTATGCTCTGACAGGTACCATTCGCGAAGCGCCCAAATCACTTGTAGTGAGTCCAATCCATGATAAGCCGATTTTTATTCACCGCACTATATTTGCTGGAGTACAACTAGACTCAAGGAATAACTCCCCTTACATTTCATAGAAAACTTTAAGATAGGACCTCACATCTCTCTCTCTCTCTCTCTCTCTCTCTCTCTCTCTCTCTCTCATCCATTTTAAATTCAAAAAATATAATCCAAATAGCATTATTCTTGTACATTATTAAAACAGGAGATTTTTACTCTTCTAATTGATAGATATGTTAGACATTTATTAGCACCACACGTGCCAAAACTGCTGGTTATAAAAGATTTGATTGTGAAAATCTTTTCATGACAGAATGTGACAGTTTTTCTTTCCTTTGCAGGTAAGTAGCAAATGAGACCACCTGTAACTGTAATATAGTGGTAACTCTCTCCTAGACAGTAGAGTAATTGCGAAGCCCAAGAACAAGAGCATATGATTAATTTGCAAAATTCTCGTTTCAGTTGCGGTTGTTTGTTGTGTGTCGATTGACTCGATACACTTCACTGGCGCTTGATTCTTCCTGCTTCCCTTCTGCTTTACTTCAGAATTTGCCGCGGGACACGGCCAGCATGGGAAAATGGATTACCAACAGAAAACTAAATCCAGAGATGAAATCATGTGTTTGAGACAGAAAAGCCCAATGCTGGTGCCAAAGCTCTACTTCACTGCTTGTTCACGGCCAAAAGGGAATGAATCCTCCCTTTGAAACCTCTAACTGTTTGGAAAACTCAGTCCACAACTCTCTCCCCTTTTGGCATTTTGCTTTTGTCGCGTTACACAGTGACAAATCCCTGTGAGTTTTGAATGCTGTATCTTTTGCCTCCATCAAAGTAAAATTCGTCCATGAACCCTACTAACCTACCTCCTGAGAAACTAAGCTTCATGCCTCCATCATTGTGTCTAAATTGTCTCCTGGAGGTTCTCAAGATTTATATTAATTGTTCATGAACCCTACTAAACCCAGAGATGAAATCATGTGTTTGAGACAGAAAAGCCCAATGCTGGTGCCATAGCTTTGCTCCACTGCTTGTTCATGGCCAAAGGGAATGAATCCTCCCTTTGAAACCTCTAACTGTTGGAAACTCAGTCCACAACACTCTCTCTCCCCCCTTTTGGCATTGCTTTTGTCGCGTTACACAGTGACAAATCCCTGTTGGTTTTGAATGCTGTATCTTTTGCCTCCATCAAAGTGAAATTCGTTCGTGAACCGTACTAACCTTCTGAGAAACTGAGCTTCATGCCTTCATCATTGTGTCTAAATTAGCACCTGGAGGTTCTCAAAATTTATATTAATCGAACACGATTGATTGAATAGTTTGATAAATTATCTCAGTAAACTTTGTTTAGCATTGTCAAGCAAAAAGAAACAATTAGAGGTGACAAGGTAAAACACTTGTTTCAAGACAATTACTGGTTGAATCAAATAGAATGATAGAGTTGACTTTTTCGACCACCACACGAGGAAATTTTCTAATTATAGTGTCATCTGATATCCATTATTCACATTCTAATATATATGTTTTCTTTATTAGAATTCTGATTTAGCTAACCTTCTAATTTAACGAGTTTTAAATTTAAATTCTAATTTGATATGGACCTATTTTTGTCACAACAGTCCTAATAACATAACTCTAAATTCTAAATAGTATTTTAGTAGAAAATCATAATTACTTAAATTATGACTAATTTTTAAGAATGCAAACAACATGTGCAGGGCACGTGCACTTTTCTAATACTCTTTTAATATAACTGTTTTTTTCTTAACAAAGATTTTAATCCGAAATTGGATATAAGATCTTCCAAAACCCAATCCTACATGTTTACTACTTAATCCAAACCTCGAAAGCAATTGTTAACACCTCAAATAATTTTTGCTGATAATTAGAGGCGCACACGAAAAAAAGAGTGACCTAGTTGTAGTAGTTTTCGGTGGTTGTTTGACCCGTTGGTTGTTGCATTTATGTAGGAGTCGTTCTCAATCCACTAAGACATGTAGTGCGATCCTGTGAAATATAGAGAATATGAGTAGTTATTGGAGCCAACATTACAAAATATTGTGAAAGTCTTTAAGAGATTTCACATTGAGTCAAAGAGGTGGAGAACTTATAAGCAATTTATTCGAGATAGATGGTCGATGGTCGAATCATTTGAGATCGATGATCTTGATCATTCTTAATGTTTTACGGTTGTTACAACTCTTTATAACAGTTTGGTAATCTAGGGTTTGAGCAGAGGAAAAGAGCAAAAAGAGGTGAGAACTATTTAGAGGCAAAGATATAGATCAAAAAAGAGAGAGAAGATGATCGAGTAGAGAGATCTATGAATACTCTTTGTGTTGGGTATTCTGCTTAACAAGAATCAATCTGACAACTAATCAAGATCACTGAGATATCAACAATCTAATTGGCCAGGTCGGCAAATATCAGGTGGGAGGTTTTCCGTTCAATAGAACGTTCCTTAATTTAAGAACCACCTTTCAATTTTCTTCCTTGGTTAAAGCACCAATTAGACTGAATCTAAGTCAGTCTCGATATACTGTAAAGTATATCCCCTGTATAAAGGATTTAATCCACTTATACAGTATTTAGAGTGAGGTACGCTTAGAGCGAATCTCCTTAAGACAATTACGTCCCCCGCACCGGTGCTGGGGACGTAATTGTCTTAAGGAGATTCGCTCTTAGCGTACCTCACTCTAAATACTGTATAAGTGGATTAAATCCTTTATACAGGGATATACTTTACAGTATATCGAGACTGACTTAGATTCAGTCTAATTGGTGCTTTAACCAAGGAAGAAAATTGAAAGGTGGTTCTTAAATTAAGGAACGTTCTATTGAACGGAAAACCTCTCACCTGATATTTGCCGACCTGGCCAATTAGATTGTTGATATCTCAGCGACCTTGATTAGTTGTCAGATTGATTCTTGTTAAGCAGAATACCCAACACTTTGTAGGTCAAGCCAAGAAAGATACTTAACATTAAAAGAAGATTGATTCACCAAGGAAAAATGTACTTTTCATCGATGTATAAGTTTCATCTTTGATGAGACGAGTGCTTAATGTTCATACTTGCATAAGAAAAGAGGGTTGGGGTATGTGATTGTTCTCTTGTACTCCATGTTATTATATATTTCTCTCGATACTCTCCTCATGGATGTAGCTCGGGTCAAGTCAAATCATGATCACAGGGGAACCATGCATGAAAATGTGTGTATTTGTAAATCAGTGAAAGTGTTATGGTGCTTTGGCTTTCTCGATACTTCTGTTATAGCATATAGGTCATACGAGTCGAGTTCACAGGGACGGGAGGCGATAGAAGCGTTAATAGTTCGTGTTCACGTTAGTTATTAACAAGTTCTTTTTTGTTTAAGAAAGAGAAAAGAAAAGGAAAAGAAAAATAGAAGTGGTAGGAGGAGAAGGATATGAAAACGTGAATGAAAGAAATGATATCTGTGGAGGAAATAAAACAAGAAATAGAAGCGGAGGTGAAAACATTGTGAAGTGACTTACAAAGTGGATTTAAAAAGAAAAGAGATGAAATTTGTGGTGAACGAAGAAGGTGATGAAAATAATAATGATAAAATGGTTTTGAAAATTAATTTTAAAAATAAAGTAAAAAGAGAAGAAAACTCATGGCCACTAACTACTAAGTGCTCCACTAATCATGCTAACCTCTTAGTGATAGTTGCCTCACATGAATCCTTAGCTATCACTAATTGTTGGCTTCAATAGACGTTACAAAGCATAGTCCATAAGATTGTTCTCCACATCCAAATCCAATTAACAAGGTACAAGCTACTATTAGTCCATAAAAACTGATTAGAGGTAAGCATGAAATAAAGTATGAAATGCAAGTTAGCTTGTTAGTGAGTTAGCTGTTAGAACCCATCATCATGAGCCATCAATGGCTCTTACAAGAGCCAGGCTTTGTAAAGGATATTACATTTATATGGATTATCAAGTAAGTGGTTAGATAATTAGTGGTTAGTAGTTAGATTGCCTGAGAGAAAACTAGGTAAGAATTATATTAGAGGTTAGAGAAGAAACCTGAAAGGAAAGGAGAAAACTTTCATAGATTGTCTTCTCTGTGACAACATCTCTCTCTTTCTAAAAAGAAAATACAAATGAAGAAAGAAAATCTACACTAAACTACTCTATGGAGAGAAACCCTACCTACTGCTCTCTCTCTCTCTCTCTCTCTCTCTCTCTCAATTTTCTAATCATCATACAGTGCCTCCCTGTATGAGGACCTGAGAAACATTTGAAAGAAACCACGCATCAAAAAATCAAGGAGTGCCTCCCTGACAGCTCCCTGACATGCCGCGGATCCGTGACAATTGTCGCGTTTCTGCGGCAAGATAAGGGAGATACTCCCAGATCTTTTGCCCGTTGTCATTTCTCGCTTCGAGGAGCTTCGGTATATATCTTAACTTGGGTATTTTTGACTCGTATTTCTCTGAATTCATCCTCAATTTCAAGATCCAATGTATCTAAAGGCTCTCTTGACTTAGGATCCAAGAAATCCGCATTAATTACCCAAAATAGGTTTAATTAAACTCTTATTGCAACGTTTTTTTCTTATTCATTCATTTTTTGCACAAGAGACCAAAACACGGATTAATAAGCAGTATTTTATTATAAACCGGGTGGGAAATGCGATATGAAAAAATGTAGAATTGGATACCACTCTTACCACCACACTTATCTTTGCTCATCCCGAGCAAATTAAGAAAAAAACTAAACTAAGAATGTTATTTCACTACTTTCGCAGTGACGCGATTGCACTGAGCGTGTGCAAGCCTTTAAACATCTAAGTTTTCCTTAGAGGAGGAGTTATAGTCTCGAGGAGTTATAGTCTCTTGAGGGTTTTCAGCGAATTACACCCACAAAATCTATAAAGAAAGAAAATAAATGTTAGTATTTTTGAAAACGCATTTTGAAAAAGATAAAAAATTTTGAAATATTTTTGCAAAATTAAGCGATCAAAGGTCATAAATTCACCAAAAATTATTTGTTCCTAAGCTTAGTCTATATACAAGATCGTGTCATCAACTGAAGTAAGAATTCAAAATTGAATTGAATAATTGATCTTTCATAAAACCTAGATAATTATGCACTTTTTGTGATAGTGTACAATTTTAGGATTTCAACTCTAACCATCAAGCTATATATATATATTTATATATATATATATATATATATATATATATATATATATATATATATATATATATATATATATATATATATATATTGAAAGTACACCTAGAGGGGGGTGAATAGGTGTGCGGCTAATCTAAAGACAAATAATGCGAAATTTAAAAACTAATTGCAACACACTTAGTGTAACCAAAGAGTGTAGCCGAATTCCCGGAGAAGGGCTCTGGACTAACTCCTCTTGATTCCTCTGAATAAGAGTTGAGGTGCTATATGAAGCTCTCTTGGTTAAACACAAGTATGGCACACAATCAAATCAAGCATGTATTTATGATATGACAATAAGATGCAATGCATAATGTAAGAGAGAGAGTTAGAGAAAGTGGATCAAACGCAAGCATCGAGATATGTTTTAAGGTTCGAGCACACAGCTTTACGTCCCCGCCTTCACACAGAAGGATTTCTACTAACTCGTCCACACAGGACTTCCCACACAGAGAACCTCTACTTAGGATTTGGGCAAATACAATTTGGGAGCATACAACTCTTCTCTCAACAAATACAACCTCTACACTTAGAGGCAAGGCACAAAGCCTACACAATATCAACCTCACAAATGAGGGATAGGTACTTAGCCAAACAACCACAATCACCTCACACTTGAGGGATTCCAACACAACCTCCACGACCACCTCTACACAAGAGGGATACCAATATTATCGCCTCTCACTAGAAGGATATCACAAAAATGGAAGGTTTACAACTTGGTGGTCTCTCTCAACCACAAACCACTTTTCTTTTCTCACTAAAACAAGATCCTATAGATAGGATAGAATGATAAGCTCAAGTGTGAGAGATAAAGAGTTTGGAAATCAAAAACACAAAGAAAAACTCTTGGGAAAACTTCTGAAATAGATATAAAATGAAGATCAAAAACAATCCCAAAGACTTCTCCTTTTCTTGATTTTTTCAACAAATAAAGATAAATCTTTTGGCTCTAAAAACTCTTTTGAAAATTTACATTAAAACACTTGTAAAGGTGAGAAATTTTGCTCTTGAAATTCTTGTTGAAACACCAACTCAAAAGGGCTATTTATAGCCCCATTAAAATTATGCCCGTTGGCAGCTGATAAGGGCAAATTTACCCTTCCGGTCGACGGCCGATCGACCAGCCAACGGTCAACTTTTTGACCGTTGAGCCCACCAGTCGACCGCCCGGTCGACCGGGACTGGATCCAGAGAGCAACGGCTCTCTGGCCGGTCGACCGAAGCCGGATACAGAGAGCAGAGCTCTCTGTCGGTCGACCGGGTCGGTCGACCGGGGCCTTTTCCAGAGAGCAGAGGCTCTCTGGCGGTCGACTGACCCGACGACCGGCCCACCAGCCTGGCTGTGTGCACGTCCTGTGCACGTCGGTCGACCGACCACTGCTACGGTCGACCGACCACTGCTACGGTCGACCGGTCCGGTCGACCGGCAGTCAGCCAGTCCAGCCATTATAAGTCTTAAAAACTTGGGTTTTTATCTTTAATTAAATCCCATAAAAACACATAAATTCCACAAAAATTAGTTCTTATATTATCTTTGAAGTACAAACATGTGTGATAAAAATTCAACACATATTTTAAACTATTTGAATCATTTTTGTGTGGTTGAAAATTTGCCTTAAACCAAAAACTGTATTTTTCGAAACTTGAATTTTTGAAATGGAAATCCGATTTTTCCAAAACACTTGTAAACACAAAAACATGATATTGAAACAACTTTGAAGCATATTATATATGGATAGAATCCAATATACATGTAAGTATTTATATCTATGTTTTTGACATTAAATCCAAAAATAAGTTTTGTTTAAATACAAAACTCCAAATACATGAATAGCATATCAAAATAAGTTTTTCTAAGTATATGAAGTATAGATGTATATAGATCAAATCTAATATACACTAAACCACGTAAACTTGTTTTGATTCTATCTATTCATGAAAACCAAGATCGGTTAAAGCGAAAAATCAAAACATGAAACTTGTGCGTGTATTGTGAACTTGAACATAACACTATCTAATCTTTACAATGATCTAAACAAAATCTTAACTAAACAAACCGAAGCCTTCTTGTAGAACACCGTCTCCAAGTCAACTCGATTCAAACGCGATCCAACGAGTTTGACTCCAACTGAGTGCTAGATATGAACTTGACGTTTGAGCTCTTGAATCACCATGTGAAAGCTTCAAAACTCTTTTGTTGAAGCTAATCACCAACTAATATCTTGGTTAAATATCTGAAACTAAATATCACAAGATTATTAGTAAACTATAACTGCAAGAGTTAATTATCATCAAAACTAGAGTGAAGGTCCTCTGGGCCAACACACACACACATATACACATATATATATATATATTCTTTTTTCTTAATTTTCTTAGGCTTTCTAGTTTACCCAGGTAGCGAGCCTTTAGCCGGTGACTCCCAAATCAAACAATATTAGGGCACCAGATGAGAAAATATCATACGGGCTTAAGGACTCGAGTAAATAAAACCACAAAACTAAGAGGGATTATTTATTTTTTTACCACCGTTAGGCGTAAATAATTATGCTTCCTGAGGTATAATTATCCAGCTTTAATACGTGATTTTTTTATTCATATATACAGTATATATTTATATTTTTATTTATGGCATTTTAAATCTTTGTTTCCATCTCAAAAATGTGTAAGTGTGAAGTGTATACTCTAAGATCAAATTATATTTCCAATATTTCTTACGTAACCTATAATTTTAAACAAGATATATTATTTGGACTAAGTTTAAGATGTCATAATTATGGTATCGTTAATTCTTAAGATCATCTTAATTTTCTAAAAAATAGATCAAAATATTATCTCTTTTTTCAAAAAATTTATTAAGAAAGGAAAAATCCTATACAAAAGAGAAGATACTAAGAATATCCTAAAAGAAGTGAAAAAGAAAGAAAATCTAAAAACTCTACGTTAGTAGACCCTCCCCCACACTTATCTCATACATTGTCCTCAATACATCGTGAATGTGTATATCCATGAAAATACAGAAGGAAAGAGAATTCACCTCAAGGTAGTAGTTCTGATGGCAGTCTAATTGATGCACGCAATGTGGCCCAATCATGAGAATGTAGAGCTCGCAGGAACCCACCAGTGACCTCTCTAGCATAACCAATTAATGTAATGTATACATGTATGACTTTTATTAGAAATTTTACCTCATCAAATTTTCAAATTGTAAAAATAATTTCAGTCTCACTATTTTCTACGTCTTTATCCCAAAATGAATAGAGAGATAGTAATTGATAATAAACAGGGAATATGTATTATATAATATAATAAAAGCAGAAGACTGATGGAATAGAACACAAGTGATAAGGCAGAATGTAAACAAATATAATATAATAATAATAATAAAATCAAAAAATTGAAGTAAAACCTGATGAAAGCAAACACAGTAAAACCAGCGGTACAAACCCGGTTCATGGCTTCATTAGATAAGTACGTCGAAGGAATAATCCAAACCAGAAAACTCTCATCTATATCGCGTACATCTCACGTCATCGTAAACTAAGTTCATACGACCCGAATTACAAAACGCACAACGAATTATTAATTGGCATATTTTATTATTACTCGTCCGAATCATATATCTAGGTATGTGTCCTGGCGTATGACTCAATGCGCATACATCTATATATATAAGCAAGTCGAGGTTGGTTATTGAAACTGATGATGATTGATGGATCATATTCATAGTGGGTCATGTTACTGCCCGGGACACAACCTAGTGGGACTTAAGACGCCTAACATGAGTCTTCATACGGGGAATTAAGACACCCCAACACGAGTCATCAGTCCTATGACCATTATAAACACAAAATCACCGATATTCATTTGTTCTCCCCATCCCGATATAGGTTGACCTTTTTATGATATATTATATAATTATCAATTTACGGGAATAGCATAAGCATGACAAGTTCAAGAATTTAGGAGTACAAGAGTACATACATAACAAGAATACAGGTCACTATATATAATACATGATAACAGGTACAGATTTTCATAAATGTGATAATCACAGGTCAAGTGTTAACATAACAGGTGGCAGCTGATAAATCATAAAAGGGGCAGGTGTCAAGTAGTAGAATGGTCAGGTAATAGCATGACAAGGGTGATATTAGGCAGGTGATAAGAGACAGCATGGTAAAAGATAGCACATCAAGTGAAAGCATATCAAGCAATACAGGAAAATAGTACCGATATCAGATATCGGTATGAATACCAGAAAATCATGCAGTCTCAGGAAAACAGTATAAATAAAATTTAAACTCTTCACAACCATTAATAAAGGAATAGATAAACTGGTAAGTAGGTAATTAGCAAGCAAGAAAGCATGCAAGTGGGGCTAAGCAAGCGGGAGGCATGAACGACGAACAGTGCTTAATCCCTAAAGCATTTTACGAGGTTACTGAAATGACTCGACTAAAAAGGCGAGTCTAAAATCCGGCAGAGTTTCACCTACACGAATCTAGTGGTAAAATACTGAACGCTAAGCATGCTTATCAGGCGGAGCATAAGAGACCTGACCGTCTAAGTGCACTCCTCTTTCAAGAAAGCGGGTGAGAGCCCAAAGGCTAAAGTACGCTCGGGGTCTAAGCGCACACTTGGTAGCTACCACGAAATTCATAAGGGTGCAAGGCCAAAAACTAATTGGGTAGCTAACCTGGGAGTGGGCAGAAACTTAGAGTCAGTACAAGGGTTCCTGCATGAGATGTTAGTACCACACGAGTATACATATAAACGTGAGAATATCTACGCTACCGTGAAGTGGTGAAACCCGAGGCTGAGTAGAGAGCCCGGAGGCTGAACGACCACGAAGGGTCGACCACGCATGGTATAAAAGCAGAAATAAAATACATCGCAGGCATAATATATGTACAGGAAATAAACTACCCTAGTATAAATATTCGTCACAGGCATATGCATGTATAATCCTGAGCACTCGGCCACATACCAATATAAGGGCACAACCCAATATAAAATACGAATATAAATACAATCGAATACTGAATAAAAAACATAGTCGATCCGTCAAAGCGGGAAAACCCAAATGAGGGGGGACACTCGCCTATAAATCTTCAAAAAACGCCGACAATTTCAGAAATCCAAGAATTAATGTACACGAGCCACCATATATTTTAAAATATATATAATATTTTTAGAGGGAGACAGAGAATAAGACAGAGGAGAGAGAAGAGAGAGAGAGAATTAGAGAGAATGGTAGGAGAGAGAAAGAGAGATTAAAGGAAAAGAGAAAAGAGGGGGTTGTTGCCCCTGCTCATGGCCCGGGGGCCCCACGGCTAGCATGGTCGTGGGCTCAGGTGGCGCCGGCCGTCGTGGCTGGCGCAAGCCGTGGGAGGCCGCCGGTTACCCCAAAGAGGGGAGAAGAGTTGAGGTGTTGGGTTTTTTTTTGGTGTTGATGGGTGATGGTGATGAAGATAATGGATTATGGTGAAACTGAAGAGGGAAGTGGTGGAGATGAGAAATTTAATGGAGGAGTTGATGTGGATGATGGAGATGGTGAAGAAGAGATGGAGGAGGTGATGGATATGGTGGATTGAAGAAGAAAAAGAAGTTGGAGATGGTGGTGGTGCTTGGTGGAGTGAATGAAGAAGGAGGAGGAGATAGTGGCTAGAGTTGGGCTCGGCCATGGGTGGCTCGTTGATCAGGGGTGGCGCTGGGGGTGGCTCCGGAGGTGATGTGGCCGCCGGTTTTGGTGGGGCGTGGAGTGGAGAGATAAGGGGAGAGATGAAATTGGAAGGTGAAGGAAAAGAGAGAAGAAGGAGAGTGAGATTAGAGAGAGTTTGAGAGATAAGGTGAGAGAAAGGAAGAATTTAAAAGGAAGATGGAGGAGGAGGAGGCAATGTGCGGTCGTTGGTGCCAAGGGAAGAAGAAAGAAAGGGAGGAGAAAAAGAAAAGAAAAAAGGGAGAAGAAAATATAAATGAAAGAGGGAAGATATTTTGGGGTGTGTTGTGTGATTGACACGAAAAATTATTTTGTAAATAGTTTAGATATTCTTAGTCTCGTTTTAAAGTAACCGTTGTAGTAAGGGCTATGCGGGTCGATCCTCAGGGAAGGATGCGATGGAAGCGTTTCGGAATGATCTCTTTGTAAATTTGCTTGTAAAAGAAAAAGAGAAATTGATTAGATTTGATCGAGTTTTAAAAGGTATAGTTTACTAATCATCTACCACAACCTATAGTATTAGTCCCAAAAAGTGAATATCATATTAAATGAAGAAGCATCAGTCCTAGGGTTTTGATTGATAATCAAGCAAGATGATTTAATAATATTGGAACCCTAACTAGTGTGCACTAATAAAGATTAAACATTAATTCATCCTAATTTCAAAACATTGCATAAGAGAAGTTTTTTTTACTTAAAATTATGCTATCAAAGTTTTTAAGTATGAACTATGAAGAATCATTTAAAAGTGTAACCTAAATTAAAGTAAACCTAATCATCAATTCATCTTCAAGAAGATCTTTTTAATCCTAGGGTTTCTAATAATAATAATAGATGTCAATCAATTCACTTTTTAAACTAAACTAGGGTTGATCAAGAGATTAGCAAACTATAGTTTTAATTTAGTTATTCATTTTTTTATGTATTTTCAAGTTTTAGGTGGAATAAGAAGAATTGCATGAAAACAAAAGAAGAAAATAAAACAATTAATCTAAGCAAGAAAGCTGAAATAAATTGCAAAGAAAAATGAGTAACCTTTATTGGATATCTGACCAATTTACAAAGCTCCTCATTCTTCAAAATAATCTTCTTCAAATAATAAAAATCAAAATACAAGAAATTTCGAAAGAGAAAAAGATCTAAAGAAAAAACCTAACTTCAGTTGCTGGCTCCCCCTCTATGTTGCTCTACAGGGATATTTATAGGAGATATAGGAAGTAGAGTTTCAATACAACTCTTCCACGAAAACCCGTAACCAATCTCATCCAAATAGTCACGGAAACGCGGCAATAGTCGCGTTTCGCGGCAATAGCGTGGCCAATGGCCACGCGTTTTCTTGCGTGGCCTCCTCTGGTCCGTTCATCTGAGCTACTTCTTCTGGATTTTGTATTCAAACCTTCTGTCGTGAGAACTCGAGATAACTTGGGAAGTAAGTTATCACAAATCTGAATTTGTAAAAGGATTTGTTCTTCATCTTTAAGCTTTTCTCCCCTTTTATCTTCATCCTTGTATTGCAAGCAACTAGGTTTAAGTAGAAGTCCATCTTATCCTTTCCTCCTCCTTTTAGCAATTAGGAGTTCTATTTTATCCTTCCTTTTCCTCCCTTAGACTTTAAAATCTAAGTTTAGATTAAGTTAGATAAGATAGAAACTTCTAAATTACTAAAATTAATTTTGCATGTGGGCTTGTGAGATTCTTGGGCTTTTGGGCTTCACTTGTACTTTATTTTATTATTATTTTTAATTACTCAAGGCCTGCACACATTAAACAATAAAACATTAGTAGCCGTGCTTAATAAAAGAATAAAATAGAAAAATATGATAGTAAATGTGATAATAATTATGCACTGTTTACTACCTATCACACCCCCACACTTATCTTTTTGCTCGTCCTCGAGTAAAAATTAAAAAGAAAAACTAATCTATCCTAACTCACTTTCATAGGTATCACGGTTGCACTTAGCATGTGCAACAAGCCGTTAAACCTCTAGGTTACCCCTAGAGGACGAGTGTTGTCTCGTGAGGGTTTTCAGCGGATTACACCCACAAAATCTATAAAAAGAAAATGTTAGAAATTTAATTAATTAATTTATTTTATTATTTAATTAATTAATTCATTTCAAAAAAGGAAAGAAATATTTGAAATACATTTGAAGAAACTAAGTGATCTATAAGTTTTACGATTATCATTTTTATTCATTCTTGAACTTAGTCTTTATACAATAATTTGTTATCAATTTTAGGTAAGGATTAAATTGAATTTTTATATAGTCTCTTTCGTTACCCTAAGTCATATGCATCCCTGTGACTCTTTACTAGAGATTCCTTAACTTGGACTCTCATGCCTCTTTATTATTATTTTCTCATTTTTTAATATGTATAACTCATCTAATTTTCTTTTATGCAAGTATCAAGGCTTCTTGAGGCCCTCATACCTAACTAATTGACTATTAGATGTGTTAGTACGTATAATATTTCTTAATTTTCTTAGGCTTTCTAATTCATCCATGTAACGAGCCTAAGGTCGGTGGCTCCCAAACCGATCGGTTTTAGGGCACCGGGTGAGAAAACACCCCACGGACTTAAGGACTCAAGTGAACTAGTCCACAAAACTAAGGTCTTAATTTATAAAGTCACCGTTAGACGTGAATACTTATGCTTCTTGAGGCACATGTATCCAGCTTAATTAGTGAATTTTATTATATTATTTATTTATTTTTTTATTTAATTTTTTTATATTTTTTTATAAGGCACAAGAGTCTTTGTCTTACAATCCTAGATGTAGAAGTGTATTAGGAATGCACATTTCATTAAGGTAAAAATCAAGACTAATTAATTATTCAATTTTTTCTCCTATACCAAAAAAAATCCAACAATTTATTTTATTTTGACCAACTTTTTAGAAATCCTAATCATGATTTTCTTAATTCTTAAGATTAACTTGGATTTCTTTCAAAAGATAAGTCAAAATATTGTCTCCTTTGTCAACTATATATACTAAGGAAATTTATTATATATATATATATATATATATATATATATATATATATATATATATATATATATATATATAATTTTTTTATTAAGTTAATAACCTAAGGTTAGTGAGTTATGTTAACAGCACCCTACAATTAGTCAATAATCTATGTTAAAATAAATATATGTTTTTTTATGATTTTTTTCTAAGGTTAGTACCCTCCCCCCACACTTATCTCATGCATTGTCCCCAATGTATGCATGTATGTATAAATACATGAAATGAACTGGCAGAGAGGAAGAGTTACCGATACATTAGGTCAAAAAAACCCATGGATGCGTTTGCTTCCGGTACTGATTCCAAAAATGCTTTTAGACGTTAACCATTTACCTTAAATACATTTCCATTTTTAGGGTCGTATATTTCTATGGCTCCATGTAGAAACACAATCATAACAATGAAAGGCCCTGTCCATCTTGATTTTAATTTTCCAGGAAAGAGATGAGGTGTAGAGTTATAGAGTAATACTTTTTGTCCTTGGACAAAAGTTTTTCTCGTGATGAACTTATCATGAAAAACCTTAACCCTATCCTTCATAATTTTCGCAATTTCATATGCCTCGTTCCTTAACTCCTTAAGTTCAGAAATTTGCAATTTCTGAAGTTCACCGGCCTTATCTAGATAAAAATTCAGCTGCTTAATTACCCATAAGCTTCGTGCTCTATCTCAAAAGGAAGGTGGCAAGCATTTCTAAAGACTAGTCTATAAGGAGACATTTCTAGAATCATTTTAAAGGCAGTCCTATATGCCCATAAGGTATCTACCAATTTGGTGGATCAGTCCTTCCTGTTTTAATTCACAGTTTTCTCCAAGATAAGCTTAACTTGCCTATTTGAAACTTCTACCTGCCCACTGATTTGAGGATGGTAAGGTGTAGATAACTTGTGTGTTATGGCATATTTTCGCATAAGACCTTCAAAAGTTCTATTGCAAAAATGTGTACCATTATCACTAATTATGGCACGAGGGGTTCCAAAACGTGAAAAGATATTTTCTTTCAAGAATTTGACAACAACTTTGTTGTCATTTGTCTTGCAAGGGATGGCTTCAACCCATTTGGATACGTAATCCACAGCCAACAAGATGTATTGGTGCCCAAATGAATTAGGGAAGGGACCCATAAAATCAATGCCCCAAACATCAAAGAGTTCTACTTTTAGAATTGGATTTAGGAGCATCATATTACGTTTAGAAATCCTTCCTATCATTTGGCATCTTGTACAAGTTTTGCAAAAGTCAAATGCGTCTTTAAACAAAGTGAGCCAATAGAAGCCACTCTGTAGTACCTTTTTCGCAGTTTTGCGGGGACCGAAATGTCCACCGCAAGCAAATTCATGACAAAAGGCTAAAACGCTTCTAATTTCCTCGTCCGGAACACATCTCCTAATAATTTGGTCACTACAATATTTGAAGAGGTAAGGGTCCTCCCATATGAAATATCGGACTTGAGATAAGAACCAGTATCTATCCTGTTTTGACCAACTAGCTGGTGTTTGGTTTGTGACTAAGTAATTAACTATCTCGGCAAACCATGGTTCTGTAGAGATGGTTAGAAGTTGTTCGTCGGAAAAATTATCGTTGATTTCGTCGGAAGGTGTGTTTGACACACGAGAGAGATCGTCTCCGACGACATTTTCGACACCCTTTTTATCTCGAATTTTAAGATCAAATTCTTGAAGGAGGAGGATCCAATGAATGAGTCGGGCCTTCGCATCCTTTTTGAGCATTAGGTATCGAAGTGCAGAATGGTCGGTGAATATTGTGGTTTTGGTCCCAAGTAGGTATGGAAAGAATTTCTCCAAAGCGAACACTACTGCCAAGAATTCTTTCTCGGTTGTAGTATAGTTCACTTGGGCATCATTGAGTGTCCTACTTGAATAATAAATCACGTGCTGCTTGTTATCTTTGCGTTGTCCTAAGACAGTACCTATCGCAAAATCAGAGGCATCACACATGATCTCAAAGGGTTTGGACCAGTCCAGAGGTAAAATGATAGGTGCAGAGATAAGTTTCAATTTTAGCTTCTCCCATGCGCTACTACACTTATCGTCAAAGATGAAGGGCATGTCTTTGGCCAAAAGGTTTGTAAGGGGTCTAGCAATTTTGCTAAAATCCCTAATGAACCTACGGTAAAACCTGGCATGTCCTAAAAAAAAACGAATGTCTTTTACGCATCGTAGAATATGGAGTTTGGCTATGATCTCCACCTTAGCCTTATCCACTTTGATCCCTTTCCTAGATATCTCATGACCTAGGACAATCCCATGCTACACCATAAAGTGACACTTTTCCCAATTTAGGGTTAAGTTCTTTTCGGTGCACTTTTTTAGCACTAACTCTAAGTGATGTAACATTGGTCAATTGAATTTTCATAGACGGAGAAGTCGTCCATGAAGATCTCCAAGAAAGTGCTCGATCATGTCGGAGAAAAGGCTTAACATGTAACGTTAGAAAGTGGCTGGGGCATTGCATAGGCCGAAAGGCATTCGGCGATAGGCAAATGTCCCAAATGGACATATGAACGTTATCTTTTCTTGGTCCTCTGGGGCTATTGGAATTTGGTTATACCCTGAGTAACCGTCCAAGAAACAGTAATACTCATGGCCCGCTAATCTTTCCAGCATTTGGTCGATAAATGGGAGGGGGAAATGGTCTTTTCTAGTAGCGGCGTTCAACTTGCGATAGTGTATGCATACTCGAATCTTGGTAGGTAATCATGTTTGCACTAACTCTTACTGTCGTTTTCTACCACAGTGAAACTGAACTTCTTAGGGACCACGTGCACTGGGCTGACCCATTCGCTATCAAAAATGGGATAAATGATCCCATTATCCAACAGTTTCATTATTTCGCCTTGTACAGCCTCTTGCATGAGCGGGTTTAGCCTACACTGTGAGTCCCTTTTCGGTTTAACCCCTTCATTTAGATGGATTCTATGCTGGACTATTTTAGGGCTTAGTCCCTTGATATTGGCCATAGTCCAACCAATGGCTTCCCTATGTCTCCTAAGGGTTGCCAATAGGACTTCCTCTTGCCTATTAGTCAAATTGGAGGCAACTATGACTGGTAACGTCTCTTGTTCACCAAGGTAGGCGTACTTAAGATGTTTAGGTAAGATCTTTAACTCCAAGGAAGGAGGTGGCTCGATGGGTGTAGGTGTTAAGCTTAAATTCTCCATCTCTATAGAACTTGGACTGGCTGCCCACTCAATTTCATCAAGGTTAAAATCACTAGATTCTAACTCTTCCTCATTCTTTGATTCTAGTGTTCTCAATAAAATTAACCTCAAAGGGTTGGTCGTTTATGTCGTAGAATATTTACCTAAGTTGAAAACATTGACTTCCTTGGTCATATCTCCAAAAGTCAATCTCATGGATCCGTTTCTACAATTTATGATTGCGTTAGCGGTTGCTAAGAACGGGCGTCCTAAGATGACGGGAGTTTGGGGCCTAGGATTAGACATAGGTTGTGCCTCTAAAATAATGAAATCGACTGGGTAAATGAATTCTCCTACCCGTATAAGGAGACCATTGATCTCTCCCTTTGGAACTTTAATTGATCGATCAGCTAATTGGATCGTAACTTGAGTTGGGTTGAGTTCACCTAAGCCAAGTTGCTGATATACGAAGAAGGGAAGCAAATTAATGATTGCTCCTAGATCGAGGAGTGCTCGACTAATTTCAGTTCGACCTATTGTGCAAGAAATGGTGGGGCAACCAGGGTCTTTGTACTTGACTGGGATCTGGTTAGACAATAGCTCACTAATGTTAGTGGCTAGAAAAACCTTCTTAGGCACATTTGTCTTTCTTTTCTTGGTGCACATGTTCTTAAGGAATTTGGCATAACTAGGGACCTGTTGGATTGCATCAAGAAGTGGTATATTAAGCCTACCTTGATTAAACACCTCAAGTAGTTTCTCCATGTGTGCATTATTATTACTCCTAAGCCTATTTGGAAATGGGGCTATAGGTTGGTGCACTTGTTTTGCTGACTTATCAACTTCAGTTTCTTTGGAGTTTTGTGGAGATGGAGTGAAACTAGATGGAATGGATAATTGAGCTGGGTCATGTGGCATGGATACTTGATTATCAACTTGTTTCCCTGATCTCAATGTATGAATCAAGTTACACTGGTTTGGGTCTTGAGCCTCATTGGCTTGCCTAGGATTCCTAGGGTTTGGCAATGGTTGACTTGGTAGAGTTCCCTTTTGTCATTTTTGTTGACTTAGTTGCATCTCTATCCTAGTCAAGACTTGAGCTAGTGTGTCTTGACTCTTAACTAGAGTGTCCACCTTTCTTTTCATATTGGAGAGTCTTGTTTCCATATGTGAATTTTGAAAAGAAGGTGGAGGATTTTGGTTGGGATAATTTTGTTGATAAAGAGATTGTTGAAAATTGTTAGAGAATTTGGGCCTTGTATGATCATTGTTGTTTGGATATTGTTTTGTAAATAGTTTAGATATTCTTAGTTTCATTTCAAAATAACCGTTGTAGTAAGGGTTATGGGGGTCGATCCTCTGGGAAGGATGCGATGGAAGCGTTTCGGAACGATCTTCTCTGTAAATTTGCTTGTAAAAGAAAAGGAGAAATTGATTAGATTTGATCGAGTTTTAAAAGGTATAGTTTACTAATCATCTACCACAACCTATAGTATTAGTCCCAAAAGTGAATATCATATTGAGTGAAGAAGCATCAGTCCTAGGGTTTGATTGATAATCAAGCAAGATGATTTAAAAATATTGGAACCCTAACTAGTGTGCACTAATAAAGATTAAACATTAATTCATCCTAATTTCAAAACATTGCATAAGAGAAGTTTTTTTACTTAAAATTATGCTATCAAAGTTTTTAAGTATGAACTATGAAGAATCATTTAAAAAGTGTAACCCAAATTAAAGTAAACCTAATCATCAATTCATCTTTAAGATGATCTTTTTAATCCTAGGGTTTCTAACAATAATAGATGCCAATCAATTCACTTTTTAAACTAAACTAGGGTTGATCGAGAGATTAGCAAACTATAGTTTTAATTTAGTTATTCATTTTTTTTATGTATTTTCAAGTTTTAGGTGGAATAAGAAGAATTGCATGAAAACAAAAGAAGAAAATAAAATAATTAATCTAAGCAGGAAAGCTGAATTAAATTGCAAAGAAGAAATGAGAAACCTTTATTGGATGTCACTGACCAATTTACAAAGCTCCTCCTTCTTCAAATAATCTTTTTCAAATAATAAAAGCGAAAATACAAGAAATTTCGGAAAGAGAAACAGATCTAAAAAAAAAACCCTAACTTCAGTTGCTGGCTCCCCTCTCTGTTGCTCTGCAGGGGTATTTATAGGAGATATAGGAAGTAGAGTTACAACTCTCCCACGAAAATCCGTAACCATTCTCATCCAAATGGCCGCGGAAACGCGGCAATAGTGTGGTCAATGGCCACGCGCTTTCTTGCATGGCCTCCTCTAGCCCGTTCATCTGGGCTACTCCTTCTGGATTTTATATTAAACCTTCTATCGTGAGAACTCGAGATAACTTGGGAAGTAAGTTATCACAAATCTGAATTTGTAAAAGGATTTGTTCTTCATCTTTAAGCTTTTCTCCCCTTTTATCTTCATCCTTGTATTGCAAGCAAGTAGGTTTAAGTAGAAGTCCATCTTATCCTTTCCTCCTCCTTTTAACAATTAAGAGTTCTATTTTATCCTTCCTCTTCCTTCCTTAGACTTTAAATCTAAGTTTAGATTAGGTTAGATAAGGTAGAAACTTCTAAATTACTAAAATTAATTTTGCATGTGGGCTTGTGGGATTCTTAGGCTTTTGGGCTTCACTTGTGCTTTATATTATTATTTTTTTAATTATTCAAGGCCTACACACATTAAACAATAAAATATTAGTAGCAGTGCTTAATAAAAGAATAAAATAGGGAAATATGATGGTAAATGTGATAATAATTATGCACTTTTTACTACCTACCATTGTGTGGTGGAGAAAAATATGAAAATAAAAAAGAAAAAGGAAAAAAGAAGGGAAAAAAGGAGTGGATGAGAAATACGGAAAAAGAAAGAAAAAGGAAAAGAAAAATATATAGATATTTCTCCTGATCATGAGAAAAAACTGAAAACAGTAGAAAAGTTGGAAAAATAAAGTAACTCGAAAGCTCTCCAAAAATTCTCAAAAATAATAAATATTATATTAAAGTACATGATAAAATTGAATTTCAAAAATTCAATCTCATTTTTAAATTAAAAATCCTGAAATTTACCGGCGATATTGGTCGACACCAAAATCAGTCGAACTTCGATAAAATCAGAAAAATTCCTTAAAAATTATTTTAAAAAATAATGTGAAAGCTAATTTAGAAATTTAATTCTATTTGTAAATTAAAAATCTGAGAATCAATCGGCGGCACCTGACGATACCAGTTTTGAAGATTATGCAAAATAATTCAAAAAAATTCAAAAAATCGTGAAAAATCTAAAATATTAGAAAATAATGTTTAAAACTAAAATTGGTCAAATCTGACAATCAAAAAGACCAAATCGATCAGTACCTAGGACCGGCTCCCTAGTTCAAATTAGGGCTAATTTCGAGTCCACGAATCTGGATCTAATAAAAAATAATTGCATAAATATACATAAATCAAAAACAAATATGGGAGCAAATCAAATAATATGATCGAAAAAATCTGAATACATATCTAAGTACATATTCCGGAAACGGGGTGTTACATTCCATCCACCTTACAAAAATTCGTCCTCGAAATTTCGATAAGGAGAAATTAACACAGAAAAGATCGGGGCAAAGATTATACCACTTAAGATATGAATAACTAAGAAGAATGCTCCCAAGTCGACTGAACAATAATCAAAACATAGACATCTTCTACACTTTCTACTGTATAAATCTTCGAACGATACCAGATAATACTGACCCGACATCACTTCTTCATCTGAGAGGCATGAAGTTGTACTTGATGAAAAGTCTGTAATAGAATTTTTAATCTATTGTATGCTTACTATTACTCTGAGAATAGACTAGAATACCGAAGATAAAGAAAACCCAGATAATTCTGAGCATAAATGAAGAAGACCGATAATTAAGAACTCCGAATACTGGGCGTCGATAACTCTAAAAGATATACCAAGAATATAGAATACCCGTAGGGAATCCTAAATAGTGACTTCTGGATAATAATCTAACTACAAAATGATTCTGAGAATACCTGAGCTTCATAGAGTTGGTCAAAGAGATTGTATAATAGCTTCATTCAGTATTCTGCCGCTACACCTCTAGTCTATCCATATCTTAAATTGGTACAAAAACTACGAAAACTGAAATAGTGAAAAATGGAAAGGAGTCAGGAATCAAAGGAAGAACGATCAAGAAGAAATAGATAACTCTGTACTTGTATTTGGATTGTATAACCAGAACTCATGCATTCCAGCTGCAAATTTCTTTACTATTAATTTGCCATCTGGACTTACTGAAAATAAGAGAGCCTAGGCTCTGATACCACCCTGTAAGGCCTCGATCCCGCGGGTACGGAGATATTACTGTGATGTATATATGTAGGTCAAAAATACCCTCACATATAGATGTTAAGCTTCAGTACAGGTAAGAATTAGAGTTCAGAAATACGTGGTGCATTATACATTCCAGTATATGAGTACAATTACAAAGTTATCACAGGATGTGACATAATATTATAAGAATATTACATCACTGATAGGTGCAAATGTGAGAATACAAAGAGGTATACAATTATAAACTGCACAAAAGGCCCTCATGAGTCACAAAGTAAAAACTCAAGAGCCGAACAAAGGGCCTAGAAGGATAGGGTCTCAGGCAGTCTGCTGATGATGCACACTTTCGCTGCCCATCTCTGATCAGCAGTTAGGAGAATTCACAAGCTCCAACCTCCGGGATCTGCATATGAGGATTCAGAAGAGTCAGAACTCCAGAATGAATGGTGCAGTGAATGCCAAATGTGTGCAAGGACAAGCACACATGTATCGATAAATCCGAATCAAAAACATGCATTAAAAACTGTGTCGTGAGCACAAGCATACTGGAGCAGGTAGAGAGATAGTAATTGATATCAAGCAGGAAACATGCAAGGTATAATATGATAAGAGTAAGAGACTGGTGGAATAGAATACAAGTAATAAGGCAGGATGTAAATAGATATAATATAATAATAATAAAACAAGAAATCCAAAGTAAAACCTGATGAAAGCAAACACAGTAAAACTGGCGGTACAAACCCGGTTCACTGCTTCATGAGATAAGTACGTAGAAGGAATAATTCAAATAAGAAAATCCTCATCTATATACCGTATATCTCATGTCATTGTAAGTTAAGTCCATACGACCCGAATTCCAAAACACAACAATTATTAATTGGCATTTTCTATTATCACTCGTCCGACTCTTATATCTAGGAATGTGTCCTGGCGTATGACTCAATGCACATACATCTATATATAAATAAGTCGAGATTAGTTATTGAAAACTGATGATAATTGATAAATTATATTTATAATGGGTCCCGTCACTTCCCGGGACACGGCCTAGTGGGAATTAAGATACCCAATACAAATCTTCATACAGGGAATTAAGACATCCCAACACGCGTCGTCAGTCCTATGACCACCATAAACACGAAATCACCGATATTCATTAGTTTCCCCCATCCCGATGTAGGTTGACCTTTTTATGATTTACTATGTGATTATCAATTTACGGGAATAGTATGAGTAGGACAAGTTCAGGAATTCAGAAGTATAAGAGTACATGCATAATAAGAATATATGTCACTGTGTATAATACAGGATAACGAGTACAGGATTACCGTAAATATGATAATCATAGGTCAAATGTTAACATAACCGGTGGCAGGTGATAAATCATAAAAGGAGCAGGTGCCAAGTAGTAGCAAGACAAGGTGATATCCGGCAGGTGATAAGAGACAACATAGCAAATGATAGCACATCAAGTAAAAGCATGTCAAGCAATTAAGGAAAACAGTACTGATATAAGAGATCGATACGAATATCAGAAAATCATGCAGTCTCAGGAAAATAGTATAAATAAGTTTTTAAACTCTTTACAACCATTAATAGAGGAATAGATAAACTGACAATAAACTAATTAGCAAGCAACCGAACATTCAAGCGGGGCTAAACAAGCTGGAGGCACAGACGGGAAACAGAGTTTAATCACTAAAACGCTTGATGGAACTACTGGAATGACTCGGCTTAAAAGGCGAGTCTAAAATCCTGTAAAGTTCTTCCTAGACGAATCAAGTGATAAAGCACTAAGCGCTAAGCATGCCTACTACGAGGAGCATAAGAGACCTGATGGTCTAAGCGCACTCCTCTTTCGAGGAAGTGGGCGAGAGCCCACAGGCTAAGGTACGCTCGGAATCTAAGCACACTCTCGGTAGCTATCACGAAACCCATAAGAGTGCAAGGCCTAAAACCAATTGGGTAGCTAACCCGGGAGTGGGCAGAAACCCAGAGTCAATACAAGGGTACCTACACGAGATATTAGTACCATACGAGCATACATATAAACGTGAGAATATATAGGCTACCATGTAGTAGTGAAGCTTGGAGACTGAATAGAGAGCCTAGAAGCTGAGTAGAGACCCTAGAGGCTATATGATCACGAAGAGTCGGCCATACATGATATAAAAGCAGAAATAAAATACATCGCAGGCATGGTATATGTACAGAAAATAAACTACCCGAGTACAAAGATTCGTCATAAGCATATACATGTACAATCTTGGGCACTCGGCCACATACCAATACAAGGGTACAACCAAAATAAAATAAGTATATAAATATAGTGAATACAGTACATAATCGACCCATCGAAGTGAGAAAACCCAAAATGAGGCGAGGACACTCGCCTATAAATCTTCAGAAAATGCCGAGAATTCCAAAAATCTAAAAATACGTGTACACGAGCCACCGTATATTTTAATATATATATATATATAATATTTTTAGAGAGAGAAAGAAAGAGAGGAGAGAGAAGAGAGATTGGCAGGAGAGAGAGAGAGAGAGAGAGAGAGATTAAAGGAAAAGGAAAAGAGAAAAGAGGGGGCTGCTACCCCCCGCCCATGGCCTGGGGCCCCACGGCCAGCATGGTCGTGGCCCGAGCGGGGCTAGAGAGCCGCCGTGGCCAGCGAAGGCCAGGGGTGGCCGCCGGCCACCCCAATGAGGGGGAGGGGAGTTGAGGTGTAGGGGTTTTTTTTTGTGATGTTGATGGGTGATAGTGATGAAGATGATGGATTGTGTGAAATTGAAGAGGGAAGTGGTGGAGATAAGGAATTTGATGGAGGAGTTGATGTGGATGGAAGAAATGGTGAAAAAGAGATGGAGGAGGTGGTGGATATGGTGGATTGAAGAAGAAAAAGAATTTGGATATGATGGTGGTGCTTGGTGGAGTGGATGGTGGAGAAGGAGGAGATGGTGGCTGGCGTTGGGCTCGGTCGTGGGTGGCTCGCTGGCCAGCGGTGACGCCAGTGGTGGCTCAGGTGATGTGGCCACCGATCTTGGTGGGGTTTGGAGCGGAGAGAGAAAGGGAGAGATGAAATTGGAAGGTGAAGGAAAGAGAGAAGGAGAAGGAGAGTGAGATTATAGAGAGATTTTGAGAAAGAAGGTGAGAGAGAGGAAGAATTTAAGAGGAAGATGGAGGAGGAGGAGGAGCTGTGCTGTCATTGGCACCGGTGGAAGAAGAAAGAAAGGCAGGAGAAATAAAAAATTTTACTCTTTTAACGTTTACTTAAAGGGGCCGTTTGTTTCGCGTAAAACTCCGTAATTCGTAAATGACTTACTACCCAGTTACAACTACGCGTTTGTTTGGACCGTAATTCGTAAAAGACTTACGTAACTCAACTAACACTCACTTGCAACCCAGTTACCACTCACTTACAGCCCAGTTACAGTTAATTTTGTGGTGATACAAATTTGTAATATTTTTTTATATTAATATTAAAATTTTTAATATTTAACTTTTTAATATTTATTTGCAGTATTAAAACTTTTAAAATCACCAAATAGTTAATTTTGTGGTCAACTTTTTCACTTACGACTTATACATTACGACAACCAAACACCGTAAAGTACAATACACTTTCCCACTTTACAATTTTATATTACCAACCAAACACCATAAAATTTACATACATGTAACTCATTTACAATTGTAAAAGACTTTATCAATTATAACTACGAATTACGACCAGTTACGACAATCAAACAGACCCAAAGATTAGAGAAAAGGACAAAAGGAAGGATTTTTGCAAAACAAAGAAGAGAAAAAGCCGAATGAGTCAATTGAGAGCAATACATTCAGAGTCTTATCAAGAATTTCATAGCCTTTAATGCCATCATTAATACATGCCAACTTTCTTCACACAATTCAAGCTCTATATGTATGGTGCAATAATCACCAGGTTGACTTTAAGGATGTGTTTGTCTTGAGGAAAAGAGAGGAAAAAAATGCAAGTGCGAAAATTTCTTTCTCACTTCTGACGTTTATTTTAATGATAAAAGTGCAAGTAAGATTTGCATCCCATTTTACTTTTCCCAATTTTATTTCTCACTTTTACATATCATTTTTCCCACTTGCAAGGTGCTACAGCTACCTTTTTAAATATTTGATATTAAAATATTAAGATTTAATAACATGATTAATATTTTTTAAAATAAATTTAATTATAAATATTTTTACAAATTATTTTAATATTTCTTAATTATTATAATTTAAATTTGATTATTTTAAGAATTTATAATTTATATCTTTTTAATAACTTTAAATAACTAAAATTTATTATTTATTTTAAATAATGAATATAATAATATTGGTATGAGGCCATCAATATTTTTAATATTTTTTATTAATATTTTATTAATTTAATTTTTATTATTAGTTTAATATATTAATATTATATTGTTTTTATTATTAGTTTACAAATTTTATTACATTTTAATATTTAATATTTAATTAACAATTTTATGGTGGATTTCGCTACAGCCCCCTACGTTAGACCGTAATTAAAAAAACTCAGCTTCATAATTTTATTCGCTTCAGCCACCTTTTTTTTAAATTAACCATGTGCGCCCACCTGTCAAGTGCAGAAGCGCTCCTCAATGGTGAAACACACAAATGTCGCGCAGTAATCGCCTCGAAAAAGCGGACCGCTTCAAAAATGTGAGACTGCTTCGAAAATGCAGACATCTGGTATATAGAGGACTATAGCCATGATCCTACTCCTGACAAAAAAAATCCCTATTTTTAAGGACTGGGACCATGATTGCAGTCCTCAAAAAAAAGCCCTATTTTTTTAGGACTCCGACCATGATCGTAGTCCTCTTTATTATTATATGTTTTGAGTCTTTATAGGACTGTGACTATTATTGCTATCATCTTTATTGGAATTGAGATCATGATCACAGTCGTCGCAAAAATGATATGTTTCTGAGTTTTTATATGACTGTGATCATGATCGCGGTCCTCAAAGAAATGCTATGTTTTTGAATATTTATTAGGACTGCAGTCCTCTTTATTAGCACTACGACCATGATCGTAGTGCACACAAAAATACCTTATTTTTTAGTCTCATAGTCCTCACAGGGAATTGTGATAATGAGTCACAATATTCATATCGCATCTCCATCATCAACAAGAACCCCCCGTTCACCAATACTCGATTCATGCCCAATACTATACAGATCTGAAAAACTTATTGATCACAAAAAAAAAAACTCATCGCAGGTACGAACAAACGAGATATGCAAATGTTCGATTCCAAAATAAATTTGGTTTGAGAAATCTGCCCCTTGAAACCCCACGGGAGGGTCTCCCCGCCCCCTTTCAACCCCCAAGGCGACCTAATCATGCAGGACGCCCTGAGAATTACTCTGTGTCGGGTTAGGGTTGATGGGAAAGCAACATTGGCGACAATGAGGAAGGATAAATAAGAAAATGAAAATATATAAAAAAAGTAGAGGTCAGGAGGAATCAATTTATGCTGATGTGGATGAGGTTGTAGCGAAGAAAATTATGAAACTGATTTTTTCTATTTATGAACCAAAGTGGATGTCTGTAGCAAAAATTTTCCAAATTTATTATACATTTTAATCTTTAATAGCAGATTTAATTTAGTAATGTTGTATTATTTAAAACCCAAAAAATTAATTTTATGGTCAATTTTTCTACTTACAGTTCCACATTATTAACGAAACATCGTAAATCACAATATACTTTCCTATTACACTTTCACATTACAGGGGGATGTTTGTCTCGCGTAAAAGGCCGTAATTCATAAATGACTTACAGCCCAAGTACAACTACAGTGTTTGTTTGAACCATAATTCGTAACAGACTTACGCAACTCATTACCACCCACTTGCAACTCAGTTATCACTCACATACAACCCACTTACAGTTAATTTTGTGGTCATGTTATTTTTTATATTATATTAACTTTTTTATTATTTAGTATTTTTTGTAATTTATTTGCAATATTTAAATTTTTTTAAATCACTAAATAGTTAATTTTGTGATCAAATTTTTCACTTACGACTTACACATTACGACAACCAAATATCGTAGAATACGATATGTTTTCTCACTTACAACTTTACATTAGCATCCAAATACCGTAAAACTTACATGCATGTAACTCAGTTATAACCGTAAAAAGAGTTTACCGATTATGACTTACTAATCACGGCCAATTACGACAGCCAAACAGACGATACAATCAATCACCGTAAAATTTACTTGAACAAATCTCAACTTTTCACTTACATTTTTCGCATTTCATATCACCATTTTATACTTGCATCTTTTCCTCTTTACTTGCGTCTATCTCCATCTCCCCCGCCAAACACAAGGGAAAAAAAAACCTACCATCCTCTTCACTGCTGCTGCAGGTACGATGCAGGTACTCTCCTGCAGTTCAACAGTGTTAACTTTTTCACCTTTCCCAAAACACTCACTCCTATCCTTTTTCTTCTCAAAAGAAGTTTTTTACTTTCAACATCAAGCATGCATGTCCTCAGATTTTCATCAGACGCTTTAAACAAAAGAAATAAATGCGCGTATGCATCACCATCATTAATTTTCACTGGTCCTCCACAATCTTATCCATCACACTCCCTGCGCATGGTGATTATGCACTCAAGAGAAGATCGGACGGCTACGAAATGATTGGTGGAGTCTCATTACTACCTTGGTGATCTCTGCGCAAAATCATGCTGCTATTATAAGCTCCCCCACTCCCATTGTCTCTCCTCTCCTGTGAGTTGTGAGCTGCTCACTGCCGGCCTGACGAGAGAGTTATGGCATCACGTACGTCTCCCTCTCCTCGCGTACTGGACGCCAAAATCTAATTCAATTTCAAAAGTCTCTCTCTCTCTCTCTCTCTCTCGCTCGCTCGGCAGAAAATATCTTGTTTTGTTGTGTGTCTTGGCTCTGGCTCTTCCCACCATGGAAACCTTCAGCCTGCTCAAGTACTGGAGGGGCGGCGGAGCCGCCGCTAACGTGCGCACCACCACCGCCGCCAACCCCGCCTCCTCCGCTAACGTGCGCGCCACGACGATCGCCACCTCCGTCCTCCGCCCCTCGATGGAGTCGGACGGGGAGGAGGACGAGGGCTCCTTCTTCGACCTCGAGTTCGCCGAACAAAACGCGCCCGGCAACGAAGACGACTCCACCTCGGAGGAATCCGTCGACGAGGAAGCGGAGGATCAGGGAGAGCTCAACTTCACTGTGTCATCTTCTTCGTCGTCGTCCTCAGCGTCGTCGGATCCGAGCGTTTCACTCTCCTCCTCCGACGATCTCTTCTTCAAGGGTCAGCTCCTCCCTCTCGAACCTTCATCCATCGTCATCACGACGACCTCCTCGGATTCTGATACCAAAATTTCTCAGTTCCCCGTCTCTCTCCTCAAATCCGCCACCAAGTTCCCCGTCTTCATGCTCGGCCTCAAAAACCAAAGTCTCTTCTGGCCGACCCCAATGCCACAACGACACCGCCCAAACAAAATCAAAATCAGAGCCAGACCAACAAATTCTTCATCAAGTTCAAAGTGGAGGAGGTCCCCATCGTCTCCCTCTTCACTCGAGAGAGCAACAGCTCCAAAAAATCGACATTAAGATCCCCGAGACCGGAGGAGGAAGCCGTCGTCACAACAGAGGAGAAGTTGTTCTCGAAGGAGAAGGTCCAAAAGTACATCAACAAGATCAAGCCGCTCTACGTTAGGGTTTCGAAGCGGTACGGCGAGAAGCTGAGGTTCTCCGGTCAACTCACCGCCGAGGTCGCCGCCTCCGCTGACGTCACCGGCGGAGATGAGGCGGTCGGAGAAGCAATACTAGCGCCAGTCGCGCCTGCAGCCGCAGCTCCGGCGGCGAAGGTGAAGAAACCGGCGGGGTTGATGGTTGTACGGAAGCGGCTGGGGAAGAGCAAGTCGGCGTCTTCGGCGGTGGTCGCGGCGGTGGCGTCACCGCCGGTGGCGCAGCAGAGGAGAGATGACTCGCTGCTGATGCAGCAGGATGGGATCCAGAGTGCCATAGCCCATTGCAAGAGATCCTTGAATGATACTTCTAAAAATGGTGATGAGAACATCGGAACTGGATCCGGTCACCGCTTACTCTCTTAATCAATAAATTGTTTTTAATTTAATAATTTTGTTTCTAATTGTTCTTTGTTTGATTCTTGCATGTCCACAGTCGCCGCTGGTCCGGTCGAAGAGCGATCCGAACGAGGATAGAGTGCTGTCCGTCAAATTTTTAGACTAGAAAGTTGACGGAATGTAAACTTTTTCTCATTTGTTAATGAGATTTCTATCTAATTAGCTTTTTTTTTTTTTTTTTTTCTAAGAGAGTAAGTCTAGTTAGTGTTTGTAACATGGTAGCCGCTTTAATGTTGTGTTTGCTTGTGTTTTTTTTGTGGGGTTTAGACTCAGTGTAATTGATAATTTAGCTATTAGTCTAGTAATTAATAATATATGTAATCTTCTTTATTTCTGGCCTTCTCTTGAAAAGGATTTTTGAACTCCCTTTGGGTCTGTTTGGATTTAAGGAATTGGTGTGAAGTGAGGAAGTAGGAAGTAAGATTTATTTCCTTTAGGAAAAAGGGAAATGAGTAATAAGTTTTCTGGTGTTTGGATGATTGTTGGGAAGTGTGGTTTGGAAAATGTTTTGTCGTTTCCGGTGTTTGGATGGTAATGAAAAGTGGAAGTGGAAAAGTTGACCACAAAGTTGACCGCAAAATAATATTAAAATAAAAATTAATTAAGAAAAATAAAAAATAGATTGTAATTAGAATGCAAGTGAGATTTACTTGACCAAAAAATTAACTGTTTTATGCTATAACTTATTATAAATGAGATTTACATGACCACAAAATTAACTGTAGCACTCTGGAAGTGAGAAAATGGTTGTGTAAAAGAGAGATGAAAAAGGGAAATGGGGGTTTTCTTATTTTCCTTTTCCGGTGTTTGGATAGATAGGGAAATGAGCAATTATACTTCCCCACTTCCTCACTTCACTCGGATTCCTTACATCCAACCGCGCCCTTTGTCGAAAAGCTAAAAAGTTAAAGTCTCCTCGTTCTTGCTATCTTTCTCTAGTTTCAACTTTCAACTTTTTACATTTCGCGCAGTGGTACTGCAGGGCAGAGAAGGGCCGGCACGTGTCGGTGTCAGCGACAATTTACTGCATGGCGCAGTACAAATGCACGCGAGCGAAGGCAGCGAATCCGAGAAGCTCTATTACGCTCTCTCTCTCTCTCTACTCACGCTAGCTTTTAACTGCAGGCTGCAGCGCCTGCTTGCCTCGTGAATGTAGTCAGTTTCTAGCAATTTGCTTTTTGACTTGACGTGTGATTCTTTATTTACTTGTGCCCCACCAGTCAGTGCACGAGCTCGGCAAGTTGCAACTGAAAATTAGAGCGGGCTGGTTAATTTATTAGTCAGGCACAATTTTGTAGTTACCAGTCACTAATGCTGCTTAATTTCTCGAGCAGCGTCATCTGTTTATTTAGGGCCAGTTTGGGGGAACCCAAAAAAAAAGTAAAAGTAAATTTACAATGTCAGATTTCCCAAGGAAGTCCATTTTCTGAAATGAACAGTAATTTTGCAGGCCTAGTCTTTTCCTCCTCACTGTCCGTTTGGAGCCCCAGAAAATTGGCTTACAGCAACAACACCAGAAGCCATCTCTGAACACCACCGCCGCCACCAACGTCAACAAGCCCAACCGATACAAACACTAATAACAACAACAGGCACCCACGACCAAAAGTTCAAGAATTTCTTTAGTCAAAAGCTCAAAACACATAGACGCAGATCAAGGCCTAAGACGTAAAATAATTCAAAACTCACACCCCACAATTACATGAAGACTAACGCCTCAGGGAGATCAAAACCCACAACAAAGAGAGGGATAAAAAAACAAACAGCTATGAGATCAGAATGAATAGTAAAGAAGATGAACGAACATAGATCAACATCACAGGCTTAGCCGAGCATCATCGTCAATGCTAACAGCAAAAGCCCATCATCGACGATAAAATCTAAGGTACTGGTTGAGTCCACAAAAATCAAAGAAAATTTTCTTTTTCTAGCCTACTGTCCAGTGAACAAACATGCCCTATCGTCAGGTGAGATTAGACTACTAGATTGGTAGGAGATAATTTGATGTATGTGTGTGAGGTATACATATATTTTAGAAGAGAGTCAATCTCGTGTTGATACGTGAATGTTTGTCAGATTTTAGGAACAAATTTTAAAATCTTTAGAGTTCAATGTGAATTAATTATTTTATAATATATGTATATCTCATGCGCATAACCGATGTAAATGATGATATGGCTGGAATTTTAAGATTTTTATGTGCGCTCACTCAGACACTCATGATGAAGCACCTGAAAATGGGGCCCGGACAGTGACAGCGTTTAAAAACCAGCAAGTGGGTGGGGCCGTGAGACGAAAACAGAACTGTGGCCAAAGACTCAAAATAGGGATTTGTCCCCAGCCCCACACAAGCCCTGTGTTAGCTCATAATAATAAACTTAACAAAATAATTATCCTTGACGTTTCATAGTTGTTCTTCAACATTAAAGAAAAAAGTTATTCTTACATTCCAAAATAAGAAATCAATTCATTAAAAAAAAAACAAAATCTATTTTCATGGCACAAACACAAGTAATTATTTTATTATTGTTGCAGACTTCATGGTACTGAAAAATACTTAACACCTATTTCATGTCTATTTC